>JAMKCH010033239.1:0-19354 GCA_023653785.1 Ophioderma brevispina
CAAAGCACCAAGCCATATATTGTAGCAGGAGCAACAAGCTTCAACTTTGACCTGAACAAAAAGAATCTTACTCGTATCATTGTTAGGAACTTGAAAAGCTCACAGTAACCACTTCCTGATGATATTCATGTTGTGGAGCATGATAACCATACCATACAAGGTACGCGTCTCTTTATCTTGATTTAAGATCCAACTTGCTTTGAGCAGAAAAGCAGCTAGCTGTGCAAATCAGGACTGTTAAGGTTCGGTCATTCATACTCATGCCCTGTGCAGGGCAGTGCCGCTATATTGACATTGCTGCAGCAATCTCAAGTAAACTGCTTACAGTTAAAATAAGGATTGATTAATGTCGGTTGAGTACCGCAATGCAGTATACTGGACACAGACCGTATTCGAGCACTGCAACTTAACACAACGCACATTGCAGTGTAGTATGACGAACCTTTTTAAGATTTCCTTTAAAATTTCCAGAAATTTGGATCCCAAAAAATACATTTATGGATTAAGTGATGTTTATTTCAAGCATAGAAGAGCATACCACATTTTGGTAAGGGAATATACCCCTTTAACTCCTTCTCTAGCCTTTGTTGGTTGATTCCCCGCATAAAAAAGTCTAGACCGAATGCAGCGCTTTGGCCGCTGGGCAAGGGCCGGATCAATTTAGGGAGGAAAAATTAATGATGTGCCCACTTACATCCATGAGTTTGCAAGTTAATAATAACAAACGATTTTCAGCTTATGGGTGATGGTGGAGTGAGGGCTGAGGATCAGGTATTTGCCCCTGTTAGCGCGGCTTCAGTCGTTACTGACTCATTTTTCAGTCACGAGAATCGGAATTGGGAGAACCTCAGTAGGAGTCAAAAAATTTGCCCGTAGCACCATAAATCTAAGTGCTGGAAGCGAGTGTTTGAATGTCTGATTGCATAGTCTACGCAATGCTGCCCTAAGCGTTAATACATTGATCCGAAATACATGTAAATGTTGGCTTTGCTTTCCTGTTGGTAGCGCAAATAATAACTTGATGGTCTTAATTAAGTAGACCCGCCACTCAATGTGCACGGCTATAGCATTGCCTAACCAATACACAATGGGTCAACAACATTTACAATTTTAACCAAAAACCAATGTAGCGTTTGAAGTAGTGCAAAGTAATGCTGGTTTAAAAACTCTTTTTTCATACATTTATTTATTATCAACGGTCAAACATATGCAGTCGTTTAGAAATAACTATACTGTTCACACATATAATTTCCTATTTACTTGCATCACTACCATAATTTTAAGAATTACTCAAAAATTGAGTAATGCTAGTAGGCCTACTACTACTACAAATTAAAACAAAATCACACACAGTACATTTTGAACACGCTTTCCTTAAGTGCGAATCTGTAGAAAACTATATTAATTTAATACTGATCTTCACAGATGAAAAAATAATAAAAACACATTCATGGTGGACAAAAAGAACGTATAGAACAAAAATCACTTTACTACTTGAGACTTTCTAGACAGAAATTAGCAAGGTGTTAGCGGTTCGAGAACGTTAGTTTATATTAATATGTTACGCACCCAAGTGTATCTCAGGCGGTAGACATGGAGATCGCTTCCGCGAACTTCTGTCAATGGTTTTTGCTTTTTCATGATAGGATTTTCCCAGAAAGCCTAAATAATTCCAAATGGTTGGTTAAATCTGGTGCAAACAATGGTATAATGTTACCGATTTCAAAAATTACTGGTATTAGGCCAAAAAACAGGTAGAAACAAAAGTTTGTCTTGGGGTTTACCTACTTCATATCCTAAACACTAGGACGTTTTTGTCAAAAAAGCTCTGCGCTTCTTTTTACTGCGTGTAGACAATTTATCTTCGGCCTTTTTACTGCAAGATTTTCTGCTTTTTTTCTTCTTTTTTGTTATCAGTTTTAAAAAAGACAATGTTTATAAATTTTTACTTGAAATCCTTGAAAAAAGAAAGAATGCAGTAGAATGTGATTTTTTAACCTATCCTGTATGTTGTTAATAAATGTAGTATATATTGTATATATAAATTATAACAATAATAACAGTATTCTAACCCCTCATCACTTTGGCTTGAGGCCTAAACGATCTACGCATGTGGCCATGAATGAACTCTATTGCACCAAATAGCTGAGAATTGGTTAATAAACTCATACAGTGTGGTATATTTTTAGATCTTAGCAACGGCTTCTGTACCTATAATCATGACATCCTTCTGTAAAGTTAAATAAGTATGGTATCCGGGGTCTTGCTAACGCCTGATAAGGAAACTACTATCTAAAGAAACAACGGGTTTTGTTTAATAACACCTTCTATGAACCCGCCAACCATTATTGTGGATGGAGTTCTCAAGGCCCTATCCTGTGGGCCCTTGGTTCCGTCATCTACATTAATGACTCCTTCCTTTGTTCTGACCATACCACATTTATATTAGTTGCCGACGACACAATTATATTTTTCACATCCCAATTACAATACACTTGAACAAATTAAATAAGAACTTGATATTATTCAAAAACTGGTTTAAATTAAACCAAATTATAGCTGAATATAAAAAAGACCAATATATGATGTTTTAAAAATAGAATATAATAATAAGCCAGAAATTAAACTAGATGTTAAAAATTAGCAATACCAGAGGAAGCACGTACAACTTACAAAATTCCTTGGGATCCTTATTGACCCACAATTTATCTGGAATTCCCATTACCCAGCCTATTCCAAAATATTGCTAGATATACGGGTGTTGGGTTCTCCGCAAATGTTCGATAATTTGCTGCCTCAAAGCTCACTTCTCACATGTATAATTCACTTAATTACCTTATTATATCATATGGAGCCATAACTGGGGCTGATGCTAATTAATGCTTGTCTGGACTCACTTTTTATTATCAGAAAAGAGTTATTAGAACACGTACTAACTCCCTGTGGCTTGCCCACACAAGACCCTTTATTGTCTATGCTCCAAAACATTGAAGGTTAATGAGATTTATTTAACACTCAGCTTGCCTATAGCGTTCATGTCCATACAACTAATAACGACTTCTACCGGCAAAAATTTGATCAGGGATTTTTTTAAACTTTTATTACTCATTACTCAACATTATGAAGACCACGCAAGCCCAAATACCCTGTTGTAAACCATTTATACCAGTGACTTGCTAATAATAACCTGATGTTGCCACATGGCCTCTACATGGGCTAATTCTGCCTCGATAGTATAAAACTCCACCAAACTTTATTTTCCTTCAAATATTAATATGAAAAAGTATCATCAATTCGTATAGGGCGCTTTCATCACTTCCTAATTTTCTGTCTTTTTACTCTGTTGTACCTTCTTATCCTTGGAAATTTGGACTGTCGGCTGTCTTTGTCTTGGTCCAATGAATTGGTATCGCATGTCTGTCCTGTCATTTTTTGTCGTGAGTTGTAATCTCTTTCGTTGGTCTGTCTTTGTGTAGAGTCAACACTTACAGTTAGGTGGAGGTAACTGCATTTTCACGCTTAGCGTTTAGCATGACCTTGTCCATCACTATTTTCTAATTTAATTACATCGATAAATGATAAGTCTGATTTATTTGTATGAAATCCATGTTTATTGGGTACTGCAATTATAAGTTATATTGTATTTCATTGTTTGATGTGATGATGTGATGAACAAAAATAAAATTTGATGATTGATATGTTAAGCTTAAAGTGTTATATCATGTCATGACTGTGACTACATATTTTGGTCCTTACGTCTAAAGTAATTTATTTTAAACTGTTATAAATTTACAAGTACAAGCATTTCATACAAGTGACTAGAAACTTCATTAAACCGCGTATTTGTTTTTTTTTGGCGTTAACTTTTTGTTTCGTTGCGTTCCGATTTTTCCCACAAAAATGCGGTCAGTATGTCCAGTGGGGGCATTGTTTGATTTCCGTTGACGTTGTGTGAATTTGGTTATGTCATATGACAAAGACGACTTTATCAAAGAATATCCAAGGAACGAATAATTTTCAATATTTAATACAGGCCACCAATCCCCTAAAGGCTTCTAATTTAAAAGACAATCAGTTCCCAAGCCCCCGCGAGTTCGGAAGTCGGGACCACACAATATAACCGACCTTAAAAGAGTCGAGTGTCTCCCCAGCTCTCACCCTGCAACTCTCTAGCATACTCACTCTCTCTTTAAGACTCTTTCCACATTTGTAATTCCTACATCCCTCACCAAGTATTTCCATGCCACATTACATGGTCATCAGAAATAAAACTCTAAGTGTGACAGCATATCATGTATAAGATATCAACTGGGCTGCTGATTTGTTTTTCTCCATTTACAACATTTTTTTTATTAAAAACTAAAATTGTCAAAGCAAAAACGCAAAATGCATGAAATCTTATCCCAATAGCAAAAAGTAAAACATTTCCAATTAAGGTCAGGAAATAACCGGCAAAGCCCAATATCAGGTCATAATGGATAAAACTAATGGCTTCTACCGATCAGGGACCACCCGTGAAGGTTATCAAAACCTACTTATCAATGGGCTGTATTGACTGATCAATTATCAATGGTAAGGTGATTGCGAAGTTTTGTAGTGGTTGCTTTACAACACAGCCGGCATATCTATTGCGTGCTCATGAACAGAGTTTGAGTTAAGACGGGCTAATAAAAAAACTATTGTACATCGTGACATGAATTGCAGTCAGTAACCCACTGGAACAGCCGCGCCTAGATAGTTGTACTTTGATTACGTATTCCCATCCCTTCACAGATTGTTGGTGGTTCACTACTGGAAAACTTGGTGATCTTCTCAGACAAGCTGGAACCATTCACAAAAGAGAGGTTGATGTGAACACCATTTCCTCTCTGGATTCAACACCACTTCAGAAATATTGTATCAAGCATGGGAGATCGAATACCAACAATTGTTGATGTGGATTGGCTGTTTTGATCACACGATTTTTGTCGAAGAGAATCAGTTTAAGACATTTAGGCAAGTACTGTATAAGTGGAAAGTTTCGCGAGGTTTTTATTTATCGCGAATTTTGCGAGTGAACAAAAAACGCGAAAAATAAAACTCGCGAAAATACCTTTTTTCCAATAATGCGATTGCATTGATGTCAATACTGAATTAATTCCTCCGCATTTGGCAAAAATTTTAAAATCGCGAAAATATCTGTAGCGGAAATTTCCACTTATACAGTATTATACATGGAAATCGGAGCATGGAAGTAGTGGCTGATGTGTGTGTGTGTGTGTGTGTGGGGGGGGGGAAGGGGGTTGAGGTGTATTTTCATTATCAAAGGATTTTTTAATTGGAAAAAGCAGACACAAATTTCAGAGGAAGTCCTCAACTGTTAAAACCCATAGAGGGAGGTCCGCAGTTGGCAGTCTATATGCAGGTCCACAGTCCGCTGTGAAATGTCCAGCTCTGTGTGCAAGGCTGCGGTTGGGTGCTGAACTTTCAAGTGGGTTGGTCCTCCTCTGCTGTGTAAAATCATGTCTTATGTACATGTCCTCAGTCGAGTCATCTATGAAAATGGTTGGGTGTGTCTGCCAGTATGTGTGTTTTGTTTTGTGTATGTCTGTGTCTCTGTTTGTATGTCTTGTCTGTTTTGTGTGGTATGTCTGTGGTGTCGGTCACTGTGTCTGTGGTAAAAATAGGTAAGACTGTCTCAGCACTATTGGCAATTACCGTGTTGTTCCTAATAAATGCCCCTGCTCTAATAAACGCCCTACGATTTTTGGATAAAACAATTCAAGAAAATGAGTTTAAGCTTAAGCTGATTTAATTGGCCGGGAGCTGTCGTAAATCCATATCATCATCGCTCTTGTGCACATTTGTAAGTTTTAATTTGTATGAACTTTGACCACCCCCCCCCCCCACGGGAGGTTGAAAACAGCGTCCCCTGCTCGTTGGTTTGTATTATTGGTATCACGACAATAGCGTGCGAAAGGGGAATTTTGCGGGATTTTTGACTGTAATAAACGCTCTCCCTTTTGAAATGCACCGCCCGGGGCGTTTTATTAGGAACAATACGGTATTCAAACACACGGCATGGTATGGGTGTAAAAACTATTATATGACCTAATATAAATTTGATATTCCTAATTATGATATATTCCTAATTATGATAATAAAGCCCATGTTCTATATAGACTATGGTGTAATTTAGCTTGAATAATCTTTGAATGTTTGAAAGTTCCATTTATACTAACATCTTCTGATTTGCCTCCAGTTAACGTAGACTTAAAACCAATCTATGCTAACCTTCTAGTTTTCATAATTAAAATCTATATGGCTTGAGTTGCTTGTTTAATTAGGCGAGGTTGACAATATGAGTAAGTGTGCAAGTGTCTCACCCTGTAAAAATTGAGGATGCTCTTCTCTTCTTGCCCCCTAATTCCCACATTAAGGTTTGAAGTATTTACTCTTAATGGCATGTCAATCTGATTGCACAAACAAAAAAAAACCCCTTGTCTAGATTCTGAGTGTGACTTGAACTGTACTGAAGTGGAAATTGTTGTTGATTGCCTGGAGACAGCGCTGACAGATGTCAAGTGGATCCTTATCATGGGACCTTTTAATGTTCCATGGCCCGATGGCTAATAGCCTCATCCCCATAATCCCCCGATTTTTTACCGGAAGTGGCCAACATTTTGGTATCAGAAGAAATCTACGATTTTTCTCATTTACCCTGTGAAATCTTAGAGCCAAATTGGTTTGGAAGTTGAATATGAGCGAAAATGTGCCCCAATTTGGTCGCAATATTAATTTTTACACAGTACCTATGGGGCTTACAAATCACGTTTTTAGCTCTCGCACAAAACGGATTGAAATATCGCGCGAACTTACAGATGGGGGTTGGAGTGAAGGGCCAATCTATCAAGATAAAAACTTCAGGGCCATCCCCCCTATTAAACATGGAAAATACGATCAATAAGAACAGATTGCTTTCTAGAAGAATAGTGCAAATTATTTCCCTGTGTATACTATTAATATTTTTTAATGCTCTCAGATCACCCGAGAGTAATATCATGCACGATTTTGTGAGCATCAGTATTTTTTTTCTTATAGGGTCCTTTCGCAGAAGTTTTTGTTTGCCCTTTGTTTGTTAATCCACATCATGCATTGTACATTGTTTTGTCCCTGCGAATATTCGGCAGATGTGTTTTAGCAGAGTTAACAAGTTATGAATTTCATTTGCAGATACACTCTATGTGTTCCTTTTTTCTGTAGGTATCTCTATTGGTCTCAGCTTGGTGCTGGTCAAGGTATCTATCGGCATAGATCTGGCTGATATTGGTGCTGATTCACCCCCATCTCCCAACCCGTAAGCCCAAGAATACACCATCAATCATTTTGGTAACAGCATGCATATCAACTCTTCTATTCAAATGAACTTAAGTTGCACTATAGATGGTGCTTCTTGACGGAACAGAACCGAGCTCCTTTCTAGAATCAAACGAGATTCTCACAAAGGACTTTGTCAATGTAACTGGCCTCGTTTATTACAATCAACAGTTTACATGGACAGGCAATCCAAAAGAAATGGAGACCAGGTTCTTCGGTGATCAAGTTCATAACAAGAGACAACAGGTATGTCCAAACTGGACAAACCGTCTATCAGAAAGTTACGTATTTGGGTGTCCAGAGCTTCACGGTTTTAAGATGTGTTCCCACCCCATTACCAGCCTTACCCCACCCCCGCCAGTGCACCCGGTGATCTGCAGGCACTGTTTGTTGACACTCGGTCAGAGTTATATTGACTGAACCACCGCAATTGATGCCCTAGGTTAGTAAGGGTATTCATGTATAGCTGTTTCAGTGGTAAAGCAACCCGGCCTTTGGTAACTTAACCAAGCTTAGTCCCCCGTGTTCTCTGGCTCTTGCAATAATTTCATAACTTTACGCCCATGTCAAGAAATGCCGTCTTTGTGTGCACTCGTGAAAGCGCTGTGGCTTCAAGTCAGCGCGAGTGATTTTCTCTTGCGACCAACAAAAGCCCGCGCTGACTATCACTGCCAGGGTTTCACATGGATTAGTAAGCTTTTTGCGTCTATGACGCTCTTTTCCAAAGGTGGACGCCCTTTGGTCTATGATAGAGTAAATTTTGCATCTATGTAGACGCAAAAATATAGCCACTAAAACTCTACAAATCACAGAGTTTACTCTGGCACATGTCCAATATGGTTCATTTCAACTCAACAAATTAAGTATTCTGTTACTATTAAATACATGTAGCACATCTGTGAAATAAAAATTTATAAATGTTTTACTTGACTCTATTTACGTCTTTATTTAGTTTCACTAACCCGCTCTCACCGTCCCAAAGGGTATTCAAGATACTCCAGTTCCTTTGGAGTTTTAAGGTCATCAGGGTAATGACTTTACAATATGCCCAGTCTAGGTTTTGGACATTGGATGTGTATGGATGGTTTGAAGTCATTAAGTATACAACAGTGCTCAACCTTGACACTCGATAATTTTGAATTTGACGCCTTTTCAACCTCATGAAACAATTTGCGCCAATTAGACACTTTTTTCCAACCGAGTGTGAACCCTGGTCACTGCACATAAGTAGCGACACGCTATAATAGTACGGGGACCAAGGTCGTAATACTTCCATGGTAAATATAGTATAGTAGCTATAGATGTATTTTACCTTACTTGGAAATATCTCCTCCGCAAATTTACAAGGTTTAAGAAAACCGGGCCGTATTCAGAATGCGGGTGGTTGCAGTGAGAGCGCCCATGCCCAGCTGCTGTTTTCAGGAATGTGACCGATATCGCTCCAAGTGGACTTTGAACTTATGCCGATCTGTTTTCTGAACACAGGTGCATGGCGCTCGCACTCAACACCGCATGTTTCTCTGCATAAGCCCGTTTTCTAAACCTTGTAAGTGGTAATAAAAATTAAGTGTAACAAATATTGAGGTTTTTCACCTTGCAGTTCGAAGGTAGTTTTCCAAAGTTAATAGCAAAGTATCTGCCAAGCTGTTAAGGCATTAGACAAATCCTGCAGACCGGATTCCCCCCTATTATTTTTAGTTCCTGCTGACGGTTTCCAGCATTGACAATGAAACATACTTTTTGAATGCTAGTGAAAGAATTGATTTTGTCCACATATTTTCCTTGGGATAGGAGCATGGCGAGATGAGGTATAGAAATAGATAACCAACCCTGACTCGGGAGACTTGTTATCTGTCATGGGGAAGCGTCTGAGGCTATCAGAGGATGGGCCTGGAGCCTGGTTAACACATGTCATATGTGAGAGTAAGAGGGTAGTTCCACGGTTGGGATGGACCTTGTCGGAAACAGTTGATGGAACCACACTTAAAATTGGTAAGGCAGCAATTGTCAGATGTATACAATAAGACTTTAAATCTTGTTCTTATCCATTGCTGAGTGAGAATATAAGACTTTTGTCCATTTTCATTGGCAAGGTTAGGTAACTGCTCCTCAGGTATCTGGGCATTAAGTGTCACTGCCTCTGTATTTTTGTGTCCCTGCCCTTAATAGGCAGAGACACCTAGGGATTCACTTTGTCCACTGTAGTCGTAGTGTCATGTTGTTGTGGTTGTGTTTGTGAAAAAGGGTTTAACATATGCCTTATATCCTCAATACTTTGGATTTAAACCAATTGAGTACTAATTCAACCTGGATCCCGCATTTGCTGATGAAGATTCAACGGGTCATATACCAAGGTCATGTTGAGATCAAGTTGGAAGATAGGCTAAAAATGTAAAAGTTGACCTAAATTGAAGTTCAGTTGGAACCAAACTTGAGTCTAGGTGCAAAATGGATCCCTCCATGTGATGATGTCAAGGTCACATGCCAAGGTCAAGGGTCATATGAGACCTATCACAGACTTGGTCTTTGGAATTTTTCAGAGGAGCCATTAAAAGCTCATCTTGGCTCCTTTAGTCGAGCTCAGAAGATCTTTTTAAAAGCTCCCAATTTCTGGCTGCCGACGAGCTTTTACCAGCATAGAGGCTGCATAGCCGCGGACCGGCACTGATTTTGGGACCAGAAGCAGTTAAAGCTCATTCATTTTAATTCAGGTGTAGCAATACGCATTGTTTTATTACTGCAATCAAGTTAGTAACAAGTTAAGTTCATACTTAGCCTGTCACTCAAGATTTAATCAAATACCATGTGTAGATTTATCATTCAAGTGTATCAATTTTTCAAAGAATTATTCACCCCCGGCCTTGAAACCTCGTAACACGAGCGAAAGTTTTTTTTTTTCATTTTTTGAAAGGGATCGATAGTCTAGACTAGGGAGATTAAACTGGGCCCTGCACGAACAGTCAAACCTATCATAACAAATGTAGAACCTAAGTCGGCAACCGTCAGTCATATTTAGTCGAATTATCTTAAAATACTTGGGAGAACTCCGTTTTCTTAATAATGGCGATTCACGAGGCTTGATACGTATCCATCACGGGTTGGTCTTGTCAATTATGTTTCTTACTTGTAATCGGGCGACACCTTTCCCCGGCACCTGTCATTTCTTTGACATGGTTTCGTGCATAGTTTTACAGAACAATTTGACCCAAGGTGGTACCGTCCTATCGTTCTTTCTTCCTGTCGAAAAATTATCTAAATTCTATTTCCGTAATGTTTTGTAAGACCCCTCCAACTTCTTCGGCGCCGCTCATCGTAGCTATCAAAACCTCGGCTCAGCTCATCACACAAAACCAGGTGCGATTGCGAAGGGCTTTAAATTTATTACTACTTTATTTCATGCATATTTACACATATTCCGTGTTCATTTTTCGATACACCATCCTGGTATTTCCATGTGAGTTCCGATGACATTTGTGGAGTTAATACCTGCCGATTTTTGCTCTCGGCACCGATTTACCAGCCGTTCACACTTATCTAAAAATTGCGTGTAACTGGTAGCTACTGGTAAAGCATAGTGTTCCTGAAACATTTATCATTAAATATTGCCAATGAGTATTTTGCTGGGTTCCGGCTCAAATACAAGGTAGAAAACTCCTCAGCCGGCTTTTTAACAAGATGGCGCGATAAATCGGCTCGGACCAAAGCATGTTAATGCGCGACTCCGCGCGATCGCGCGCGCGCACCTCAAAACAATGTCTGTGTCATTCAAAACCGCGACGGAAGGCGGACACATCGGTCGAGGACCGATGTATTTTTTTTAGTTTGTTTTACTTGTTGGGTCTGGAGCTATCACTTTAGCATTCAGCGTCCGTGCTGATGTATGGAGGGAATGAGTTGCTATATCACTCCGTCAACAATAATGTCACCCTAAAAGATAAACCCGATGGTAAGGCAGGCAGCCTACACATTGTATGAATACAGTGAGTGCAACCCGTGAAATTCTAGTTATTAATCATTGTTCCTCTCATTTATTTTGATTAGCATCCTGACCCTTAATAACATCATTAGGGTAATTTACTATATATTCAAGTCTATAATGAGTTGTTTCATGAGGCTGCAACCGATGCAGACCGCCCCTCATACAGACCTCAAATATGTGCAAGTTGATGAATTAGCATACATAATATTCATGGTCTTTGTTATAACCAAACAGAATAAAGGGCGACAAACATAACGAAAGGAAATTAAATTCCAAAATTGTTGGTATTTAGTTCATTTTAAAAGACAATTTCACCATAACATAGGTAATATGTTAGGCTTATTATTGTCATTAATAATTATTATTAAAAGGAATTAATAACTAAAAATATAAAAAGTAGAAAAGACAGTGAAAATAAACAAAACAATAACATGACTTTGGAGGTAAACTCTGACCACTTATTCACACACATGAAAGGCATTTTCCCATGATCAATTTCTTTAATGGTTTTTGAGTTGGCAAAGTGATGATCTCTTGAAAAACAAGCACAAACGGACGGTATATGGGCGGTTTTTAAAATACAAAACAGTTTAATTCAAATCTAATTGTAAGTGTTAGATACAGTAAGTTTTAATGTCACAAGCATATGTGACTATTTTTTCAATGAACTTTGTGAATAGGCCTGTACTAAGAGCTTAATTCTGTATATATGGGAACACAAGAGGATATAATTCAAAAGGTTTTATTGAAAAGATTTCTTAAATTCTAAAGCAGAATGTCTTTTCTTTTAGTGGAATGTCTCACTTTTCTGATGTTTGCAAGTGATTCTGGTATCATACAGTAGACCTGGATGGCAACCACATGGGAGCCCTGTAAAAAATGGCCAGTCAGGTGTCAAAGGTCTGTATCTTTTGTTTTTTAATTTCGCGCTATTGTATTCAGCACTCATAATAATGATCTCATGAAATTACAACACCTTGGTGGCAACAACATGGGAGCCCTGGTAAATGGCCATGTCCAGGTATCCAAGGTAATGTAATCTTTTGTTCATTTCGTATTTATTCATCACTCAATATGGTATCATAAAGTAGCACCTTAATGCACAACATTGGAGTCCCTGGTAAACGGCCAGTCAGGTGTCAAAGGTATGTATCTTTGGTTCTTTTCATTCATATTGATATAAAATTTAAATATTAAAAATTGCACCAAAATGAGAAATTACATTTAATGCCAACAAGGCAGAGCTATAACCAGACCACGATAAAAGACGGAAAAATGGTTCATTTTGTATTTATTCAGCACTCATTATAATGGTATCATGAAGTAGACCTTAATGGCATCAACATGGGAGCATTGGTAAATGGCCAGTCAGGTGTCAAAGGTATGTATCTTTTGTTCATTTCATATTTATTCAGCACTCATAATAATGGTATCATGAAAGTAGACCTTAATGGCATCAACATGGGAGCATTGGTAAATGGCCAGTCAGGTGTCAAGGTATGTATCTTTGGTTCTTTTCATTTCATATTTATTCAGCACTCATTATAATGGTATCATGAAAGTAGACCTTAATGGCAACAACATTGGAGCCCTGGTAAACGGCCAGTCAGGTGTCAAGGTATGTATCTTTGGTTCTTTTCATTTCATATTGATATAAAATTTAAATATTAAAAATTGCACCAAAATGAGAAATTACATTTAATGCCAACAAGGCAGAGCTATAACCAGACCACGATAAAAGACGGAAAAATGGTTCATTTTGTATTTATTCAGCACTCATAATATGGTATCATTAAAGTAGACCTTAATGGCATCAACATGGGAGCCCTGGTAAATGGCCAGTCAGGTGTCAAAGGTATGTATCTTTTGTTCATTTCATATTTATTCAGCACTCATAATAATGGTATCATAAAGTAGACCTTAATGGCAACAACATGGGAGCCCTGGTAAACGGCCAGTCAGGTGTCAAAGGTATGTATCTTTGGTTCTTTTCATTTCATATTGATATAAAATTTTAAATATTAAAAATTGCACCAAAATGAGAAATTACATTTAATAATTCCAACAAGGCAGAGCTATAACCAGACCACGATAAAAGACGGAAAAATGGACCATTGAATAAAACCAAAGAGTACCAGGATAGCCCAAAAAAGCTTCTGCTAAGGAAGCTTTATTTCACCGGAGTCCTTGAAAGAGCAGAACACAGATACACCTGTGGACAAGAGGTGGGGCACGTCCGAACGAATGTTACGATATCCACCACGCCATTTGCAAGATGTACCCTTAACCCTCTACCTTGGGAACCTGGGCTAGGAGTATCCCAGATTTGCTTCAGTGGTTTCATTGTTTAAGCGCAGTGAAGCTGAACCATTGCTAAAGCTTGGGAGACATAGGCAATTCTGACCGGAAACCTGCCCTGATTTCTAGATAAAATGTCTCACCTCTAGGCAGTTATTCAATGAAACTGTAACCCGTTATCATCTGGTCTGCCCACAAAATCGTTGTGGCTGCATGTAACTACAGGCCAATCTTTTACCAATAAAAGGCCATGAAATTGCCTAGCACGCATCCAGTAAAGGGTTAAAAAGTAAATTGTTCCTGCTAAAGCACATTAAAAATGATTAACCAATCTGAACTTAATTATATCTGGTAAAGGGAAAACAGTGACTAGATTGATGACCAAGTAAGTATTAAATATAGCGGTCCTATGTCATCCCAGTCATTTTTGATCTTCCCCCAATATGCCAACAACATCTGTAACATGCTTATGTCTGGAAGCATCCTCATTCAAGGTGATCTCAGCTGACCTTTACTTTTCCATGTTTATGCAGATATTGATTGGTATGGTGACTTGGTGCTGTGGATTGACAGTAATGGTAACATCTTTCGAGCCGACATGGCCAACCCAAACGAGGTCCTAAAAGGGGCCCCCCCCCTGCCCCTGCCACAGAACTCTGAATCCCTGGCAGTGGATTGGCTGGGAGGAGTTTTGTATTGGGGTGACTTAAAACAGCACAAGGTAGGCTGAAATCAGTCCCTATTTACTTAATTGCTATGAATTGTTGGTTTTCTGTGAATTAAAGTGTGGGATATTAAAAGGATAGGATTATAAGAGACTGAGATTCCAGTTTTTCTGGGTTTTTTTGTGTCGCCTCCAGGGTTCCGAAACGTCCGGAAGAAACACTATTTCTTCCGGAAGAATGGAAGAAACTGTAAAAAAGGGGTTTTCTTCCAGTTTCTTCCGGAAAAAACTGGAAGAAACTGGAAGAAATTGGAAGAAACTGGCAGAAATAAAGAAATTAACTATGCATACAAACAAATTATACCATATTCATCTGCTTGCACTTCAAATCATCAATGCACGTTATTTACTTTACAACAATCTGTTGGTTTTTTTTTTCAAAATTAATTTACAAGTTTATAGCATGTTAGTATACCTTGGAAGTAGTAGTAAATTTGTTATTTTTTTTTTGTCTTGCTATCAACTTTTGCAGATGATAATTTTAAAACCTTTTTCCCAAGTCCTTTCCATGTGCACCATTTTATACATCACAGTTGTAATTGCATATGATATAGATGCAAACAATGAAAAGCTGTTAAAATCTGCAGGCCAATTTGTTTAATTTTAATAACCAAAATCATAAAAGTAGCACATTATTGTTGTTTGTTGTAATGCTTAGTGGGGAGAACCTGGGTTAGGGAGACTATAACATTTGTTTAAGAATTTGAAGATGATCTAGTCTTTACGAGGAGTCTCCTGCTTGGCCTTGCTGGTGTGATAAATGTCTAATCAGTTTCTTCCAGTAATTTTTTTATTTGTTAGGCCTTGTGAATAAATGCGAGTTTAATAATGCAATTGCATGGGGTAGGTAGGGGGGGTCCTGAATCGTTATTTTAAATTATTCACTTATATTAATTGTCACTGTATAATATAAAACCAAAAGTGTAAGTAATTGGCTTTAAAATTAAAAATTTTTTTTAGATGACTTTTTTAGTTTCTTCTTCCGCTTCAGTGGAAGAAACTGGAAAACCCCGGAAAAACCACGTTTTTTTCCGCCTGTGGAAGAAACTGGCGAACCCTGCGCCTGCCCTAAGGGCAGGAGCACCTAGGGGGATCACGTTGTCCCTGTTTGTTGATGTCTGTTGTTTGATGTCTGTTGTTGTCTGTTGTGAAAAAGGGTTAACATTTGCCCTTTAATATCACATACTTTGATGGATTTAAACCAAACTTGGTCACAGGGTCAACAGCCCATCCCCCATTTGTTGATGAAATCAAGGGTCACATACCAAGGTCAAAGGTCATGTGAGGTCAAGTTGTAAAATAAGGCTTTTTGAAAGTGTAAAATTGACCTCATTTGAAAAGTTAATTTTTCTTTTTTTATTAAACAAATTTTGTGAGCAGTTACGGATCGCTCTATTTTATTTATGAGGACAAAGGTCACATATGGAGTTCAAAGGTCATGTCGGTCACGTTGTAAAATAGGCTGAAAATGTCAAATTGCCCTTATTTGAAAAGTTGAAGATCAATTGGAATCAAACTTGGATTTTGGAGTTTACATGCAAACCCTCATTTGTTTATGAGGTCAAAGGTCACATATCAAGGTCAAAGGTCACATCAAGGCAAGGTCGTGGTAGGCCCTATCATTCACAAACTGCGACGCCAGGCGACACAAGCGGTACGAGGGCCGATGTATTTTTTTTTTGAAAATCTGTTGTTTTTTGAAGTGTGAGGAAAAAAAGACTTTAATGTCCTGCGGTTTATGTTTTGAACGAGAAAATTACCGCAAAAAATGCAGAAACTTGATTCCCTGGAATAACACATTTCTTCTCAGAGATTTTGTATAAAGTAGTGCATTATTAGACAAAATGGCAATGTCGGTTGGTTTCGTTTGCTGGTTTGCAGTACGAACTCCATGTCATAGGAGGCAATATTGAATTGTTCATTTTCGTCCCGTCTAGAAACTTCTGTAGAAAATGACGCCTTTGTATTCCAGACATTTACCAATAAAATGTACACGACTGCTTCATAACTTTGTACAAAAAAGTTTCCATTTTTATCACCATTCATCAGATTTTCCGAATCGGTCTCACTTCCGAGTCGGACTCATCAGCAGAGAACGCTTATCTGTCCGACGCACAGGACCTAGCCATCGATGCCATCAATGCCTTCATGTACTGGACCACATCACAATCTGTTGAGTGTACGAGGTTGAACGGCCTGGAGTATTTTGAGTACGACCGCATTGCTGATTTCTCTGGAGATCGTATTGCTGGACTGACCCTGGACCTAGATGACGGCGCCATCTATTGGTTTGTGTTGTCGTTTGTGGACGGCACGCAGCAGTTGCAATTGTACAGGGCTGACATGGCTGGGTACAGGTATGTATGAAGTTCAGCACTGTGGTTTTCATTTGAACTATTCATGAATCCAACAGATATATGAACCTACTTTTTCTCCATTGTCGACAGTCGCAATGACATGAGTTTTAATGAGGATATCTGTGAGTGGGTGATGTGAGTGCCAGTGATGGTGACAATATCAATGACATGAGTGTCACTGAGGGTGACAGTGTCATTGATATGAGTGTATATGAGGGTGTCAGTGTGGCATTGTCACTGACGTGACGTGCCAGTGAGGGTGACACTTTGACTAAATCGTCACCTTAAATAAATACAGCACTTGGCAGCTATTCACTTAAAGCTTACTAGCATGGCTCTAATGAAGAAGAATAATAAAATGCACCAACAGCTTCATTGTGAAATTTTAATGTTGTGTTAATTGTTAGCATGTTTATTACTATCACTATCTGTTTGCAGCAGATGTGACATTTTTTGGATGCCCTTAAAATAACCAACTGGTTCTAAGCATCAATCAATAATGTTTCTTCATATATATAAAAAGGAATATTTGATATCATTTAACCAGCCCTGAGTTCATTGAAAATGCAGGACCTAACCTGTTTTATTAATTTCTAAAAGTGCACTGTAAATGACACCTAAAATGATAATTTTCTAATTGCACACATCCCAATGTTAGACTGTCTCAAAGCAAACAGCATATCTTGCAGTGCTAAGTTTAATTTGCCATTAACAAATCCATTTTCTTCTCTCCCTTATCTCATTTCATTATTTTTTTCTTTTCTATTTGTTGATTTTGATTTTATTTTTCTGTGATGCATTTGTTCATTTCCACCAGATTTTGATTTTTGTTGATTGGTTTATTATTTTGCATGCTATAGTAATGATCCTGCATCCACAGTGGAAGAAATTGGTGTTGTTGACTCCATTACCGAGTAAGTATTTCCATGGTTACAATAAATAATAGGTGTTATGCTGTCTAAACTACCAATGGTAACATCACTTTGGCCAGGGGTTTTATCTAGAAGTTGTCTTTTTGGGAGATAGGATTAAAGGGACCTGCTGCTGTATCTTGGGGGACATGGTTTGATGGGCATATTTGGGGACATCTGTTGATTGGGGGCAGACCACTTTAGTCAGCTATATAGTAAACCAAATTTTTAAAATCCGGTTTTGTCCCCCGCTAACGGGGTGGCCGGATACACCTTACATTTACAGCAGATTGTGTTGTGTGGAGGACTTTTTGGAGCAAAATAAGAATCGACTTATGCCCTTCCTGACATCACAGAGCTCGCATAGCGGTTAAATCGCCATTTGCATCAATTTTAAGATAAAAAAAAAATGTGTAGCAATTTTCCCCATATGTTTGCTCATTAACTTATCAAAGCAAATAAAAAAAATCCTTAGCGCAAGCCCTGGACGTCAATGTGCGGATGACGCCATTAGCTCTCAAGAGCCGAACGCCCTTGTGAGGTAGGATCCTTCGTTTAGTTATACGAGGGTAAGCAGCTACCCTCCTTATCGGATTTGATTACAAACCCGTGGGGGTGACGGTTTTAGCCGCCAACATCCATCAATCATCATCAGATGAAAAATGCATTCGAATGAGGTCAAAGAAAAACAATTAATCCTAATTAAATGGCTTTGGTCATTAATGTAAGGCATTTTGGATACCATCTTGAAAGCCACCGATCTATTGGGAAAAAAATTTTTTTGGTTGCCCTGTGCAAAAGTCCTAAACAGGTTGAAAAAAATAACCAAAGACCCTGTTTTTTTTTTATTGGTGGTGAAATAAGCAAATTAATTTAATGACTATCAAGTCTATACATAATCCTTTGGGATGGGCAGGTCCATAGTAGTGTACCCACCATCACTAAATACTATGATATGATACTGGATAGGCAAACATCAAAATCTGTTAAATCATTACACTGGCTGATTTTCCTTTAAACCAATGTTGACTGAACCATATGCTTTTCCTTCTTGAGAAGTGAACTGCCCAAAATACAATAACACCCTAAAGAGAAATGGACGTCCCTTCCAGGTGACCCCAGGTCACACCCTGTCGGCCATAACCTCCCTCAGTTACGTTTTGGCCATCTACTGAACGACTGTCCCCGATCGCGGCTCCATTTACTACTACTGCAAACCTCATGGCTCCAAACAAAAAGGGCACCAACCAGCTTGAAGGTTGGGGTGGGCGGCACCTGCCTACCTCACAAAGGAAGGTGCGAGGAATCTACTTGAGTCGCGCAGGTGCCGAGTGCCCAATGACGGTATTAAGCCCGATTAGGCGGCTCGAGGGTGAGGTTGGAAGCTGGAACTTGGGAGTTTGAAGGGGAAAGGGGTGGAGATAAGTGAGGAATTGAGGAAGAGGAAGGTGGAAGTGTTTGGTGTACAGGAGGTGAGGGTGAAGTGGAGGGGGCTAGGATTTTGGGGTAGAGGGAAGAAGGTCTCAATTGTGGTGGGCAGGAAATAGTGAAGGGAATGGGGTGTGGGAGTCTGGTGAAAGAGGAGCTGTGTGAAAGGTGGTGGAGGTAAGAAGGAGGAGCGATAGGGTGTTTAAACCAGTTATAATGGTTTTCGAGAAGAGGTAGTGAGGTTGATATGTGGTTATTTAAGCGCCACAGTGTGGAAGGAAGCGTGAAGAAAAGGAACAGT
>JAMKCH010033240.1:0-15344 GCA_023653785.1 Ophioderma brevispina
TATGGCTGGGTGGGTGATTATTATGCTAATTAATAAAAAATGATGGGGAGATCATTGTAAACTGTTTCATTAAATAAAGCACATTTTCAGCTTTATGTTGATACCAAAATCGTTAAATTGTACCAAAAAATGTCCTGCCCCTTTAAACTTGTTTTAGAAATAAACGCTGTACCTGATATATTATTCCTCCGTAAGGGGCACAAGTGAGTAGGTGTTTCCCTGAGCTGTCAAATGCAAAGAGTTTACCACGGGGAATGTGCTGACGGTGATAACCTCCAAAGCCGGACATCACAAATGGGCCAGTTGCGCCCTCGTGGATGGGAAGATCGCAAACTTTCTCCCCTATTCTATGAATGCTCCACTGGATGAACTGTTATAACAAAGATGAAAACAAAAATATGTTACTGCTGTATGTTATAAACAATATTTGAATGGGCTCTCATACAACAGCAACAAAGACACAGATTGTAATAAACGATCCCATATCATAAAATGCCCCCTCATTTTCTTGACCAAATGTTCCTAAAATACCAAAGAATAATAAAATTAATGACAATTAACAATCACGATAGCAAAATCAGTGGCAGTTTGCCAACAAGAGCACTTGCTGAAACAATGATCTTATTTTCTGCATACCTTTCCATCAGATCCCATACTGTATATCGATGTCTCATCAGGACTAAACTGTGTTGCATAAGTCTCCCCTGTGTGGGCCTGCCAGCTTAACAGGCTCTCATATCTCTGCATATCTGAAACCAACAAATCATCAAAAAGACCAATGTCAAATCCTGTCATTCCTTTGATTATCAGCAATTAATGCTTGCAGGAAATGAAGCCACATAATAAAAGGAAACTTAAGCAGAAACTAATGAGAGCAAGATGGTGTATCATTCATGTTAGCAAAAATAACCCCAACCCTAATTGTTTAACCCTAACCCATACCCAAAACTTTAACCTTACTCTAATTTTCTGCCTTCTAAATAACATTGTTAACATGAAGGATAAACTGTAGAAAGTGCAGAATATTTTGTGTGCAGCACTGTGTCTTGTGAACTAACAGGAAATTCCCTCTGTGACTTTGCTACATGCTCTTGGCACTTGCTTGCTTTTAATACACTCTGGTATACAATCAATCCCTTGGACATTTTAATTTTCATCACACAGAATGCTGCACTTTAAAGCAATAACAACACATTTTTTGAAGAGTGCCCTCAATTTTCAAAATTTGAGATTTTTGCAGTTGTGTCGGTAATTGTCTAGTAAACTATTACCTGCGAGTAGTAATGCTAAAATGCGCATTTGTCATAAAAGAAGCAATTTGTAATTAGAATCAGAATCCCTGATTGTAATTATAATGGCAGAGCTGGAAATGGCAAATTTATGTTCTTCCATGATGAAATTGTGCCACCTCACGAAGATGACCTCTAATTTGACTTGCCTGAACCAAGGTAAAAAGTAATGGATGAGCATAAGCACATACATGGCGCAATTTCCTGGCTACTTTATGTATTGGAAGGATGTTTCCAGCAGCCGTTGAATTATTATCGAAGATCTCCAATATTAATTATTCTAATTACATTTTTTGTGACACACAGAGAATTTTGAGCTCTGCCATTCACAGGTACGGTATTGTTTACAAGTCAATTACCAATGCAACTATGCAAAAATTGGGGGCGCTCTTCCAAAAAATGACATAATTATACAAAGTATGTTATAGAGTATACATGTGCATGCCACAACAAATCCATAATAATTAAAATATGAGGGTATACATAGAGTTGCATGCGTGGGTTATACCTATATGATTAATGACTTATAGGCACTTGACCTTGGGTTGAATTCAACATTTGACAAAATCAACAACCTTTAAAGGCAAAATCAGTGATTTTCTGCATATCTATCTGCTTCAACCACAAATCAACTACACCTACATTAAGTAATTTGAAAGTAGGACGTGTTTTTCATAAAACATAATACACTCCTGATAATGTAAGCGGTTATGGAGGGAAAAAGTTGGGAATGTGGGAAAAAGTTGGGAATGTGGGAAAAAGTTGGGAATCTAGGATGCTCCATCCTGGGAAATCTGATGATTTGGAGGGAAATTTTTGACTTTTCAGATAAAGATATACATAGAAAATTGTGGGAAATTTATTCCAGCCCTGTACTGCCTATGATAATTCAGTTCCAAGAATAGTTATGCATGCATTGTTTCTAAATTTGTCTACCTCGCTCGCAAGTCTGTACAGAAGCGGACATTCTTCAACATCATTAATAGCAGATTACAACTTTTTAAGGTTGTATTCACATTTAACATCTACACAGTTTATTAGCACATGGAATGTTTCTTTCGAAATGGCAAAACATAATTTTTTATTAATTATGGTATATTTTGGTCAAGCAAATCACAATAGTGTCTATAAGTCGATCCAAGGTCAGGTGACAAGAATAAAAACTAATATGATCGGTATTTATGAAATCGGGCCGATTATGACTTTATCGGTATCTGATCGGTATCGGCAAAATTCTCATTTTTTTACCGATTTTCTATACCGATTAAATTAATATCAAAGAGGTCCAAACTTGAATTAAAATTGTTTCAAACTGATGGCCAAACGGTGAAAATAAATAGAAACTGAAACAATCAATTTATTATTTTATGTACACAAGCGTGTGTATGTTGTTCCTAACTTACTATTTTGCCGTTTTAGTGGTTTACCTAAATCGATCTGCTACTTTCTGGCAGCTTCTGGCTGTCAAAAACGGCGATGATAACGCCAAAAAAATACACAGAAAATATTGGAATCGGAATTGGAATGAACCGATTTTGAAATGTTAAAATCTGTAATCGGTAAAACAGATATTACTATGATCGGTTAGACACTAACAAAAACCCAGGCTATTCTTAACCTTCAAAGCCAACCTAAACTTAGGTGACCTCAGGTCATACCAAAAATTGTGTGTATCCATATCTGTTCAAGTAGGATTTAAATTAAACAACAGGAGTTACATTAAAAATTTACTCTAGGGACTAAACTAACAAAACAAGTACTTGTTGACTTACCAAATATCCTTATCATCCAGCCATACCCCCTGTTACTAATAGGTTGCCATTGTGGTTATAATTTGTACAGTTACACAGGCCCAAACCAGGCTTCAGCTGTAACTCTCGCTGGAAAGAAATGACAGGTTACAAAGTTGGGCAGCTTTAAAATGGGCTGTTCCAAATGAAATCAATGGTTGGCATATGTATCTAGTCCCAAAATTTTTTCAGGACACATGGTTAGAAAAGCTTAAATGAATACAGATATTAGATGTTATATTATTGGCCCTTTAATGCTGGGGCAAAACTGGTGCCTCCAATGCTTGACCAGTCACAACTCCCTTGTTTTGGTTATGAAAGGGAGGCAGTTTTGCCCAGTTGAGCATGTGCAATGGTGTCCACGCCGGTTTTGCCCAGAAACAGCAAGAGAGGGCTATACAAAATAACGTATACCGGCGGGCATAGTCGTTTAGAGGATGGCATTGGCATGCCAAAAACGGGTTGATTATTTTGAGTAATTAAGTCAAAAATGCAAATGCATCAAAGGTCTAAAGAATGATTGTTGAATCAATGTGCATTTTTTTATGTAAATTATAAAAACTCTCCATGTCTTTTCAATGTTCCAACGTCGTTGCCAGCTGGTAGAGTATGAGCTACTTGTGTGGTACTCAGAGGTTATATGATGGCAATTTGAAAACTGTAAGAGGGCAATGGTTGACCTCATAGGGTAACCAGTAAGACCACGAGCTACTAGACATGTTTCTCGTGTTATGAAAATAAAACTAAATGATGAAAGCACTAGTTCTTTATTTCAAATTTCCTATGAAACAGCTTCACTACATATGGGACCATGTCAAAATTTGGTGACGGTCCTGGGAACTGTGAATCTTAAAAAAAATCGGGTGGGTCTAACAATGTGTGAAACTGATTTGCAAAACCATTAAGTTGGACACACCTAAAAGGAAAGAGGGTGTCATCCTGGCTATTTCTAAATGGCTACTGCTTTCAGCTGGAATGCCGAAACTGATTTTGTATGCAGAGTAACATCCAGGCTCCAAGGGGATTAAATCGATGGGAAATTTAATTTATAGAAATTAAACCTACAATGAAAAATTATCTTTGGTTGTATTTAGTATTTATTGACGTTGGTACATTTTATAGACCTTATTCCTAATTGACTCTTTTCTGCAACTGTGCAAGTGTGAAACCCAGGCCGGTGCTTGGCAAGAAAAAAAAACAAGGCAGTTTCCCACTAGCCAAGCACCAGCGATGGCGATCTAGGGTTGTGGGAGAGTAGGAGTTTTATTGTCGACAATCGTCAAATCTCAAGATCCGACGTCGACAACGTGTCGACAAAAGTCTAAACGATTTTACGTCACTATGAGTTCGCCCATGTTCATGTTTGCCATTGTACACGACGCGAGTCACGAAACGTGACTCTGAAGCGCATGGGCCTATGGTAGTGAGTGAATGGATCAAATTCAGCACCCTGAACATCGCATGACGGCCACAAAATACGCTTTTTTTCCAACCATATTGTCTTAAATGATATGACATGAGTTAACGGTGCAAATCTTTACATTTTTTTATAAACGTACCAAAATAGTAAGATTTGAGATGAAAAATTAAGTACGCGGGCGTACCCTGTAACTTACGTTGTTGGTATTCCACTCTTTTTCTTCCGTCGCATTTTTGCGTATTGCCGAAAGTCAACTGGCTCACGGTCAGTCGGGAGGCACGGCGACTTACGTCATAAGTAAAAGGGATTTCCCCGTCCTTAGCACCCATGCGCAGTGGTAAACTGGATGTTTTTGCAAAAAAAGATGGCAACGCCGACGCACGACTTAAAAGATAGCTGAAAAAATTAGAAAATCGATAGGAAATCGCTAAATACCGGCGATGTTTAAGTTATATAAGAATTTTTATAACTAGATTTTTATCGACATCATCCTCATGCTTGTCGAGAAAGCAAAAAAAACAGCAAGAATAAATGCATGTCGCGACAATATTGTCGACAAAGCCTTGGTCCCGACACCACCCTATACGCTCACACCAGTTACCCATCAGTGGCAGAAAGGGCCAATTAGGAATAAGGTCAAAACTCATGCAAAGTCATAACTACTTACTATATTAAAAAAACTAGCATACCTGTACTTTCATGAGTTTCATTCCCACACTAGTACTTAGACTATACACATCGTAATCACTAGACCTGTGGTCTGCTACGACATTGCTGGCTGACGAAGGATACAAAGGATGTACTGCTTGGACTACACTACAGGCTTAGCACTCTACAATATCACAAAGTGTATTGACAGATAAGAGTTAGGAAGTTGCAATGCTGATAGTTTGGGTGTTTTCGTAGATACAAAAGAAGGTAAAAGGTGAGGTCATGTCTGCCACATTGATACACAAAGGAGAGTTGAGGAAACCTCTGGATATTTTCTCATGAATATGAAAAAATTTCACCCTAACATGTTAGCATTCATTATTGAATCTTACATCAGTAATTCATCATCACACTATTTATTATTATTTACTGCTAAATTTCCCAAATTGGATACTTATGTATTATATGCACTACAAAATGGGCTGCCTTAAAACCCCTGAAGATTGACTTAGATGCGGACAAGCTAATGTTCAAAATATTTTGCAAATTGGCCTATTTTGTCAAAGGGACCAGCCCAATGGTATTATGACATCAAACTTACACAAGAGGTCACACTTGTTGATTAACATATGCTTTGTTCTATAATCAGGGTTATAGCTAAGCTACTTCGAGTGCCGGTTGTAAATCTTAAAATTTTATACACTTAATGGCACTTTGGACAAACTATGAGTTTATTGCCAATTATGTGGTAATTTTTCACTTCACTGAAGTAAATGCCGGGTGGCAACTCCAAAGACATTCTGTGCCGGTCGGTGGGGGCAAGAGCAGGATATGGCGACGCTGCCGAACCCCGTAGACTATATCCATGTTATCTTCTATCCAGGGGTTCTCAACTGCTAGCCCACAGTCCAAATCTGGCCCTTCCACTGATGACGATGGCCACACCAGCCAAAAATATCAGAAAAGACAACAGGAAGTACATTTGACCCTTAAGCATGTGTTGTGTTTGCGAAATTATTTTGAGCTCTTGGCCTGCACCAAATAGAGAACCTCTTATTTCATTTCCCCCTGTGTTGGAGTGACGAAGGTGCATAATTTGGTGAACACACCATTAAATCACAGGGTGCAGCTTCAAATTAGTGGATTATTTACACAATGCATAATTTACTGACCACAGAGGAAGAGAATATAGAGCATCGATCTGATGACAGGACCACGATTAACCATAGTTATCAAACCACCCCATTATCTCCCCCTTATCCTACTTCAAGAGCTAGTTACTTCCACAGTGTCATCACATTTTATAGACCTTATACACTGCTCATAGCCTTCCTCCTTACCTTGGATGTAGCTTACTGTGTCTACCTCACTATTGGTTTCTTGGCTTCATGTCAATACATCTTAATGGCACCCTAATGCTCCTAACACAGCTGGTAAAAAATAAATACAAAGACCATACAAAATTGTAGTCCATAATGCAAATTGCCTCTTTAGTTTAAGATCAATTTCAAGCGGGCAACACCATTTTGACAACTTATATAGGTATGAGACATGCAAGAGCTAAAAATTGCAGTGGCGTTAGCTATATTTTTTGATATTGGGGGTGCCAGTGTCGCATCGGAACCACCGTAAATGGGCGGTGTCCAGGGTTTTTTATATTCTCTGAATGCTTCTGAAGGGCTACTTCTTGCACAATTTTAAAAAATGTTACTTGTCGCCACTGACCATTGAGCTTAAAAACCTACACTTTGCCGGCAATCGCCTGCAAGCACCATGATCTGAATTCTTCAAGTGATCGAAGGTTCATCTCAACCGCTGAAATCAAGTATGGAGACCACAGCCTTACCCTGCTAGTCCACTGGAAAATAGGATTGTATATTCTTGGCTGTTATTAATGATAGACACTTGAAAAAGTCATATCTGAAGAACAACACATGCATGTCATGGAAAAATTTATCAATTTTGTTCATTTTATTTGTTGAACAAATAATTCCATATTTCTTAATTTGGATGTCAATGATTTAGGAATTCTGTTTTCATTCCTCACAATTCTTGAATTTCAGCCACTCTCTCTAATTCATGGTATTTGGCATTTGGCATTCAGATTTTTTTTAATTGAAAAAAAATTGACATTTTTTTTAATTTTATGAGTTATGGCTGGTATGACTTATGTTTATGACACTTGTTATAACTAAACTTCTCAAAAAAAAATCAAGTCTTACCATTCTGTCTGATTGGTTCCCACTCTAGAGAACATCAGTGTGCTTTGAACTGAGGGTGCTAGTGTAGCATGTTGGGAGAGAAAAAAACGCCACACCTAGTAAAAATAAAGATGGCATCCAGGAAACACTGAACATTATTTACATGAAAAGTACAAAACTAAAATTGGGTCCTAATTAAAAAACCTGCTGATCAACAACACAGCCAAGATAATTAAATTCTTAGTTATGACGTAGAAGCAAGCCTGAAGAAAAAACAAATCGCTATATATGTAAACCCTTTTTTCCAGCCTCAGGGACTTCTAGGAATATTGGCAACATTCTCAGTCATATATATTTTTTTTTTGTTGCTGTAATGTCTGTTTCATTTCGCATATTTTAAGGGACGTGGAATACCATGTCTATGTGTGTTTTTTTAGGTATCCCCCCTCTGGAAGAGTGTATAATGGAAAATGGGTAAAAAAGGTTTATACGCCCACCTCCCTTCCTCCCCCCCCCTACTTTTTATTTTTATTTATGTCTTATTTTAGCCCTGGGTAGATATTCAGTTGTTCAACACGATACTTTGTCTTTTCTGAGGTATGAAGTGACGATGCATGCGTATACCAAGTAACGCCTTTCAGTTGCAGTGTGATTGTGCTTTGCCTACGCGCACGCTGAAAGTCGGTACAATTATAACTCCCGCGTCGCTACTTCATACTTCGAGCTGGACATAGTAATACATGCCCAGGGTACCGCCAGAGATGCCAATTCTCCCCGTTTTCCCGGGAGACTCCCGGTTTTTCGTTGTTCTCCCTCTCCCGATTTTGCTAGCAATCTCGCCGATTCCGTATATTAATGAGAAATATACTAAAGAACAATAAGTTAAGGAAAGAGGGCAAGATCTATCCAGATCAATAAAAGAACATAGATTTTTGTGAAAGATTTTTCCATTTATACAGTCTGTTTCCCGTCATCGTTTTTCTCCCACTTCGATGATTCACTCCTTAATATTTTGATTTAACCTTTACTTCTGTATGCTAAATGTCTTCTGATGGTATTTTAGTTAACTACTTAACTGCAACAATGCACAGGGATAGACCAACAAACAGGCATGTTTATAATAGCGGTTTTGTTTTGAAGTTTTCAAGCTTTAACAGTTCAGGCCTTGATACTTTTCATGTACTTTTTAGAATACCTATATGGACTTTAGTTCCTACTGACATTTCCTTAAATGGAGCTCTGTTCATTTTTCTGGAAAGTCTGTATTTTAAGAGCTCTAGATCTCATGATGCCTTCATATGTGCATAGTAGCTTAGTTTTCAAGTTACGAGCCTTTAAAGTTTAGACTTAGTTTTTTAATGTGCTACTGAACAATATTCTCCATGTGGATTGTGTTCATTTTCATACTGAAGTCCTTAAATGGGGTACCAGTCAGATGGCAGACTCCATTTTTTGTTTCAGAGTTATTCAAAGATTTCTCTCATGATGCGTTGTCAAATTGAGCCGTCACAATTTGGACTTTCCTCCTTTTTCATGTAATATAAAAAAATTACCAGATGGACTTAGTTTCTACTGACGTTCCTTAAAGGGGGGCTGTCCGGACGCCAAGGCGAGCTCGGTCATTTTTTCTGGAACAGCTGTATTTTAAAGAGCTCTATCTCATGTATCGTCCATATTTTATTAAGGAAGCTTATTTTTCAAGTTATGAGCTTTAAGTTCAGCCTTTTACATTAAACCTTTTCATGTCATTTCTGGGTCAAAATACTGATTTGGTCTGTGTAATACTGAAAGCTGTATTCTAAAGTTGGCTGTCTGTATTTACAGTGCTCAAGTGCTTAAAGCAATAAAAATTGAGGATCTTTTAGGGTTCGCCCCCTCGACTGAAAAGAAAACATAAAAACAACAGAGTAACGTCCCCGTTTCATGCCCCTGGACCCCCGGCCGTGAGGGGCTCGGTCGCGCAAGCGCTCCCTCGCAAAATCTCCCTTTTTAAATTCCAAAATGTTGGCATCTCTGGTACAACGACAGCTTGGCTCAGTCAGTGGTTTACACCCCAACACTCTCTTGAAAAAAAAAATTGACTGAGCAATACAGACTGTTATTACTCCCCATTATTGAACATGTCTGCTCCTAACACCACACTCTGAACATCTTTTGAAGTTACACTTCCAATCTTAAAGTGGATGACCCCACCATAATCTGGTTTTTTCATATCATGTTTTCTTCCTTCACATGGAAGCATATCACCAAAACATCTGATTACACATTTTTGAGTTCATAAGTCAACCATTTTGATAGAAGCATAAATTCGTCAATTGGCCCATAGAACAAACTGTATGTGACCTGTGTGGTTAAAACCACATTGGAGATGTTTTCTTTTGTAAATCCAAAAGGAAACATTTTCCTGGGCCTTAAACTTCACCGGGGTAATAGCTACAATTGAACTTTTTCTGGTACAAACATCATCAGTTTTGATGGGGTAAATTGGGAGGAGGGGGGAGGACAAGGTTGATTGATTGGTCCAATAAACATTGCCCTACAAATAACATTCTAATTATAACTATGGGTCCAGACTTTTTAGCCACGTTTACCCATTTTGTGAGGCTTCTTACTATCAGTCTGCTAGTGCTAAGTCGTCCATTTGTAACCCATACTCCCCGTAGAAGACTTCACCTAAAATCTTCACAGAGGGGGGGGGTTCAGATGAAGTTTCATCCAATGGTTATCCCATCTCTGTTTCAGAGAGGAGGTGGATTTCAGTGTCTACCAATTTGAAACACTTTCTGTAATTGGCACATTCTGCACTGATGAGGATGCCAATCAAGTTTCAAGACTGATCACGGTGCGCCCCCTCTCAAGGTCAGCCAAAGGCCTTCTTAGTGCGGCATTGCGCAGTCCTTGAACAAGCAAGGAACATGACCTTACCGAAGCACAATAAATGCCCTCATCAGGCCAGGATCTGACAATTATGGCCTATTCCATTTGAAATCTATACTTTTTCTGAGGTAGACTGCACCTAAATCTTCCACTAGGGTATTGCCTATTTCATACCGAAACAGAATAATCCATTTTTGTCAAACACCATAATCTTATCACTCCTTCACTCTACGCTTGTTGCTTACATGGTATAATTACATTATACCCTTTGCCCCTATCTAACAAATTAAAGCACATGATACAGAGTAGGTGCGAAAGGTATAATGTAATTATGCCCTTAACTCACTTGACTACACCATCCACATCCATACTAGCCACTCCCGTCCCCGACGGTGAAAACCTACAAGCACTGATGGAGGAATGGTGCTCGGTGTATTCATCTTGGCTGAGAACTAGGAATGGTGGAGCACCTTGCAACTCCTCTGTGAACGAGACAAATTATGTATGAGAATCATCAAAAAGATTTAGTCCTATCGTTTGAAGTAATATACCACGGGCGATAGTTAGCAGTAGGAAAATAACAAAATACGCATTTTCAGCCAGACTTACTATTTAATTGTTGCGTTGCAGATAATAAGTTGCCAGTTTGGGGAAAAATTCAGAGGAGTTTCAGTGAAGTTGGGACGTTTGTGCTAATTACAACTGAGTGCTTGCTTTTTTTCAAATACAGTAGTTTATACAAATAGAAATGACAAACCAAAAGTGGTAGTAGGGAAAACAAACACAAAAAAATAAAATTTTTAATTAGGACACTCAAGTACATACAATACTTATATACAAAAAATCCAGAGCCATCCTCTGAAGGGAAAATGTCATATTAAAACGCATCATGATTGGAGTGATATACATTACAAAAGAATAGAAACAATAAACAGGATGGAGTTTCTGCATAAATGATGGGAAAATGTAAACAATATAGAACTTCAGTGTCAAAACTTAAATACAACAAACAAGTTGCAAATATCATCCATGTATGATTTTGCTCTTTTATTTTCATTTGGGAGGAGATAGTAAGTGAAGGAAACGATACCAATGAAACACCTCTTAAAAAAAAAAAATAGCATGAAAACACGAAACAGCGAGTAAGAAATGTGTGGCGCCCTCACCGAAGTTCAAGCTTTGTTTTAAGAATTAACTGTAAGGACAAACAGGACACACGGGGACAAAAAAGATTATGACAATGAGTCCTGCGGAAATGAATAGAAAAAAAGCAGTTAGAGAAAAGATGAGTAAGTAGAAAGGGTGTGGTAAGAGGGTGTGTGAACCAATTCCATAGCATTGTATATGTAATGCATAAACACATGTCAGTATTTAGGGATAAAAAAAGTGTTCAAGAAGTTTAAGAACTCACAAGACATTTCCTGATCATGCTGAAAATTAGTAAGGACTGTGCTTTGGGGCTAAAATGAGGTAAAGTCAGGGTTTTTCGGTGTGAAGAATAGGATTTTCTGTGAGGCTACATGACCGTATTGAGGTGAAAATTCCCAAAGGTGCAATTGGTTGGGGGGGGATGGACTCAAACACCATCTGGAGTGGTATAAAGAATGTCAGTTACAGATTGGAATACAAGAAGGAGTTAAAGATAATATAATTCAAAGTTGTGAGTGAGTAGAAGAGAAGAATCAGGAAAAAATGGTTGGATTTGGTGTTAGTAACTTTGACACATTTTATTTCTACAGGTTAGGGTTTTTGCTTAGGTGTTGTGATTTATTCTTGATCCGGTATAAGCTCCACAGGTGTTTTTCAGACACTTGTTGTTGAGGCTAACAATTGGGATTGCAGGCAGCAGCACACCTTAAATACCTTTCACCTTTTATGAGACACTTCCGGCTAAATTTCTCACAGCACTGTCCGTACTTCACAAGAAAAATTCTGAGTTATTGCCATAGATTTGAGCATTCACATTAGATTTGGTGTATACCATATTTTGGAACATGGATATTTGAAAGCAAAATTGTTTATAAGCTTATTGTGTTATAACTTGCGGATTAAACAACCAGGTGCATTTCCTGGTTTGTGCAGAAAATATTCAGTAACACAAGGGGGCCTAGTTATCGACCACAAGTCTATTTCGCGCATAACTGTAAGACCAAAAGCACCACCCAGAGTGCAACTGGGCGAAGCCAGGGTGTCCCCAAAACAATGTGCAAGCAGAATAAACCTCCATTGCTCAACGTAGTTTTACGCCACTCTTCATTTGACACCAACCTAGGGTCACAACCATTTTCACGGTGGAGATATTAACTTGAGAAGTCCTCAACAAGGAGCCTAAAATTAAGATGTTAGGAGTAGCCCACCCCGGTTTGCAATTTTATTGATTCTATACCTTCACTTTTCATTGGCTCTGACACCACCCTAAGGGGTCACAACTTTTCCGTTGTGGAGATATTAATCTTGAAATGTCCCCCCAAAATAAGCATAACCAAGGATGTTTAGGCGTAGCACCCCAGGGTTTGCAATTTATTAGTATTCTTATATCCTGCTCTTCATTTGACCAACCCACCACCCAGGCGGTCACAACATTTCCATTGTGGAGATATAATCATGAAAAGTCCCAACACAAAAATCCCTTAAAAATTCACTAATTAGTAAAATATGAAAATTTACTCAATTTGGCAACACTATTTTGAACATATCATGTAACCTATTTTAACTTTGGGACCCATACAGGGTCTGGAAAGCGGTAAAACGCCCCCCCCCCCAACTTTTATGGTCTTTTCACATTTTCCAAGAAACGTAAACAGGCTGGCAACCAAATGACTGCACCACGTCATTTGACACCACCCCAGGGGGTCAAAACATTTTCCATGTGGAGATATTAATCATGAAAAAGTCATGTAAAAATCCCTTAAATCACTAAATTTAGTAACAATATGAAAATTTACTCAATTGGCAACACTATTTTTGAAACAAGTCTTAAAAAGTAAAATAATATTTTCAATTTGATCCCATCATGGGGTATGGAAAGCGGTAAAACGTCATTTACGTATTTTCACATTTGCAAAAAATGTAAACAGGACTGGCAAACCCAAAAAACTGATCCATGTGCAACAACCAGAAAATCTAGAGAAAAACCATTTCAAGAAAACAGGGGATAATTACTAGCTTAGCTGCTATATCTATGAGGGTAATACCTTTGTTGTGGTATAACTCCCCCCTTTTTGCTTTGATAAGTTTTTTTTGTTTTGTACACCACCAAATCACAAACCGCCCCTAACTGCCAAATAAAAGCAATTTGGCTGAAATGGAACAAGCATTGGCATTAGTTGCAATTTTAAATAATCAAAGAATGCCCATTAAGTGAACCACATGCATTTTGACCACAATTATGAATCACACAAAGATGTATGGCATAGTAGTCTCATGTATGCCAAGGATTTTGCATATCCAATGGACCATTTCAGCCGATACAGCAATTATGCATATGTAATTAGATCAATTGTTAAACAAACTGCCCCTTAATTCAGCCACGTGCACTTTGACCCAATTATGATGAACACAAAAGATGCCTGGCGTAGTATTCGTCATGTTGCGAAGGAATTGCCACCCGATGTACCGTTCAGAGATACAGTAATTACGCATATTTAATAGCTCATTTGCATCCTAGGCCGCCCTACTCGCACTTGCAAATTGCAAAAAGATGCGCATCATTATCGGCTTTCATGCAACGAAGGAATGTTGCATATCGATGTCCAGTTACAAATTATTAGCGATTACCCTGCTTGTTCTATTAATTAGCTCTTGCATATTTATTTGCCTGAAATACGCCCAAAATCTAATCAGGTCGAGAACTCCTCAGCCGCTTCTTCCACCAACGTACATCATATACGCCAATAAGGGAACTCCAGAAAAACTTGTACACAAGCCTGGCAGGAAAATGTTGCAAAATTATGCAAATTAGATACTTAGTAGGAATTATTTGACGCCCAAAATCTAATAAGGCGAGAAAGCATAGACCCGTATTTCACCAAGTACATCACCGTAGCACTTACGCGGAACTCCAGAAAAAATCGTACATAAGCAGTTTACACGGACGGACAGGACGGACAGACAGACGAAAGAAAGACGGAAAGACAGACAGAAAAGTAATTCCTAAGTATCCGCGAACAAAGTGCAGGAGAGACAAAAATTAATACCCTCCCCCCCCACATCAAAATTTTGGGGGAAATTTATTTTTAAAAAAAAATTGGATATGATATGAAAAGAAAAAGGTCTATGCACGAAAACTGCCAACCTCTTTTTATGAAACGCAAGTGTTAACTCGAGATACATCCAAGCTGAACATAAATTTGCTATATCAAAAGTCTATGGGAGGTCAATATCGGGGGTGGCACCCTGGAGTTGAATTCGGCAGACTAAGTACCACACAATGAGGCATGGAGCATGTTACCTATGGATAGAAATACCTAAGATACATAGAAGGTATTCTGTTGTATGTTGGTAGTGTAGTGATCAGATTGCTTCACACACTAGTGCCCAAGAGGTTTTGGTGCTCTGCACTCACGTCTATAGGGCATAAAACCAATCAGTTACCATGACTAGAGCGCAGATCGCATGAATCGTGCATTTAAGTTTTCAACAAAAAATCAGAGTCTTTGGAAAAAAAAAAAGTTCTGCATAACTTTTTAATCATCACGAAAATTAAAATGCACATGGCAGCTTTGAGACAAAAAGTTCTTTTGGAACTAACTTCACTTCAACATCAATGCAAATAACTCTTCAACCCGGGTTGATCTGTGTATAGACTTATTCATATTCATCCCTTCTTGTGCAGATGGTGAAATGCTTTTTTTTTTTGTTGTTTGTTTTTTTTTTTGTGTTGAATGCCATCTCCGGTGTTTACTAGCTGAAAAACTGCCCTGCTTCATTACGTTTAATCACAAAAGCGAGGCAGATTTCCACTAGCAAGTACCTGTGATGGCACTCACATCAATTTGTCCCTCAGCGTAATCAAGGGCAATTATAATTCAGGTCTAGAGGTAATATTACAGATGGTGTCAGTGGACTTGAGGATAGCATCCCAAATGACAGTCATTCAGTGACTTTTGAGATGTAT
>JAMKCH010033241.1:0-21155 GCA_023653785.1 Ophioderma brevispina
ACAAAAGTAGTTTCTTGTGAGGGGACAGGTTATTTTCCAAAAGTCATAGAAACCACTTCCAATTTGAAACAGATAAAGCAATAGAAAAGAATATAATCACCAATCAATTAAACAAAAAAAAGACAAAGTGCTAAAAAAACACAAGTCCATTAATTGAGCAATGGCTCTGTAGCACTTTGAATTTTTGTTTTTCATAATTTTTTTTTAAAACAATGATAAAGTGCATTTTACCATGCTGTTAGGTTTACATAGTAATGGTTTTGGGTGGTAACATTTACCCATCCGCCAACAAGCTTGTTGAATCGAAATGATTGTTGCACACCAGCCTTTTATTTATCTATCCCTAGATGTAAAACTCTGTCTTCCTACACAGGGTCCTTAGTCCAATGGTCCAAGTTTCATTAACATCCATCAAGGTAAACTGTTAGCAAAGAGGCACAGATGAGCAGCACAACAGACAAATAAATTTCATATGGCTCACACAGGCAGACAGAATGATACACATGGTAGGGAGATGGGTATGTGTAGTTGCTAGATTTATAAGCAAATAGGTAGATAGTCCACGTTTGTCCTAATACATGTATTTGAATATTTGAGAAACCAGCATATGCACATTGCCTACACTGAAACATTAGCTACATTAACTTACCTATTACTTTCCATTCTGATTTTCTTCTAGGAAACACATAATATCATTGCAATCTGTATTGTTATTGACCTTTGCATTCTAAAGCAGTGCAGCGTAAAGAGAAGGTTTGTCATACTTATTATTTGAAACCACTTTTCTAAAATATGTTGAATATGTGGTTCAATCAAGTGTTTGCAAACATTTTGGAGTACTCCATTTTATGTATGCCTGCATAGTTGTTCAATATGCCAAGTTCTTGAGAATTCCTATTACACCACTGAAGAATGGCAAGTTATCAGAACAGTCTAAAAATAGTCCAAAGCTTGAATAATATCCAAGGAATCTGAAAATCACTGCCAAGATTTAAGCCATGCACTCCGGGCATGCACTTTCAGTAGGAGTTCCACAAGTTAATTTACTTTATAAGGTAGGTTAATGTTTAATATACCATTGTTTTGGTTACTGTAACCAAATCTCCAAACATGTAAGATAAACCCACTTAATTCTGAATTCTCATTCCTTAGTCCTTCCTTGCACATGTTTTTCGAGAGTAATTGCTGAAAGCTGCTGAAAACCTTTTGTTAATGTCTCATTGCAGGTGTTATTTTTCTGTGATGCTGAATTGATCAAGCTTAAGAGATCTGTTTTTAATAGGGTTTATTTTGTTTAGTGTTATCAGTTTCAGGCCATATGCAGGATTTATTTTGGGGGTGCAGGACTTCAAAAATGTGGCCTTTTTTTGGTAAAAATTGTCCTTTTTGAACTTTTCGAACATCTCATTACCAAAAAGTGGACTTTCTTGTCAAAATTTCTCTAAATTTCAGCATAAGGTGGACCTTTCACCCCCAGTGGCGCAGCCAGAGGGGGACAGGGGGGCAGTTGCCCCCCTGTGTGGAATCTTGCCCCCCCTGAAAAATTAGTGATTTTCTGCACATGTGCCAATTTACATTGAAAACAACTAAGACCTATACTATACTAACAAATAGACTAACAAATTTTAATATCAGTGCGGATTTAGGGGCACATAAAGCACCGGGCGCATTGTAGATGTATAAAATACAAAAACAGCCTCTTAACGCATGGGGCACGCTATAGTAATTGTCAACTCCCCCCCCACACACACACACACACACACTTCAGAATTTCGATCAGACTGAAAAATTTGGACGATCCGACTGTGCGAGCCGGAAAAATTGGCGCCCATGACAAATCCTGGATCCGCCCCTGATGCTTGCCCCCCCTGAAAATATGTCTGCCCACTGAAATTCTGTCAGGGATGTGAACACCTTGCTTTTCTGTTCCAGAAATTGCCACAAATTGCTACCTCCCCCTGGAACTCTTCCTGTTTTTACTGTTTTTACAGAATGTAAACATCCAAATTGTTTTCAAACTCGTGGAAGTGATTTCAGTAAGGGTCCTTTTCATTATGTCAATTTCTTTTCATGCCATTATGTCCCTTTAAGTCTTCAGGTGCAGTCAACTGGCGAGAAACTAATTTACATATCAAACTCAAAGTCCATTGTCAAACTTTTCTGCAATGCAGGCCCGTCTAAATTACAATAGGGTCGGTCTCTACAGAGTTTCTCAATCAAACCGTGATGAACGTTTTCATTTGGGCGTACTTGCATCACGGTAGAAGCACTTCCATATTCTGTCGGTCGCAGTTGTTGAATTTGGCACACACACTCTCTGCAACTGGCGTGAAACTTATTATGGACTGTCTATGGAGTGCTGGAAGTTTTCTTATATGTAATCAATTTTTGATCTGATCTCAAGATGTTTTCTTGAGATACAGCAGGATATAATTTTTGATGATATTAGGTAAAAAGAAATAATTTCAGTGAGTAATTTTCCTGCGAAGCATGATTTTGTTGACTTCATCATTCACTCCAAAGGTAATCTTTCACGCCAGGGAGTAACTTGGAAGAGCCGTAATTGACCAATCAGGTGGCAGAATTCCAATTTGTGACCTCACACCGACCGACAGAATACAATAACCTATGTGCAATTCAATAGGCTCTGAAGAAAGAAGATTTGCAAATATTCAGAGCTAATAAAAAATGTTTCATATTATCCTCACTCGTAAAAAAAAGGGCACACACTATACCTGAGAACATCTTTTATCATAATTGTTGCATAAAATTCATAATTATTACTTCCATGCTTCTGAGGTACAAAATTCAGGGGAAATCCTTCCACAGCAGTGATGACAGCAACAGATACTAGTACTACCGCCATTACTAAGAATGTTCAAATTTTATACGGTCATTATTTTAATCTGAAAGTGTTTTCACTGAAAAGAAAATTACTTTGTTTTCCTTTAATTTAATTTCCTTTGATTGACCCCTCAAAGTACAATATGCCTAGATCCCGGTCTGAATGCTTTTGAATTGTGTCGCAAAACATGCTAGATACACTCTGTAAATTCTGTCAGGGATGTTTTTAACACCTTGCTTTTCTGTTCCAGAAATTGCCACAAACTGCCAAAAATTGCACAAAAATTAGGGTTTTTTAACCAAAATGAATTGTTTTTGTACTGTTTCCCCCCCCCATGATGTTTCGCCCCTCCTATGATTTTACCCTGGCGCCGCCCCTGCCATATGGCCCTTTAAAAACAGGTGCATTTTGTGACACATTTAAAAGTACTTTGGTTCAAACTCAGGTGACCAACCCCTCATTCAAATTATTCAGTTAGGCCTACACATATTTCTTTCTTGCCAAATGCCAATTTCGAAATTAAAGTTTCCGCAAAAGAATTGTGGCCAGCGCGGCATATTACCTGCTGCATACATATATTGCGTTCAGCGCTTGCGTGCTTGCATCTTGTTTAAAAAGCTGCATAAATACTTCTATATTACTACCATGTTGCTACATGCATACCAAGTGGCAAGTGTTCCACCGGCCGCAATTTATTTTGCAGGAACTGTATACTGTATAAGCCAATATTTTCGCGGATAGATATTTTCGCGGTTTAAGCAGATTGTACATTTTCACGGGTTGTTGAATTCGCGATTCTGGGTATATAATAACATAGTAAAATGCTTATTTTTCACAATTTCGCATGGTTTTATTTTCGCGGATGCCATGTGATCCGCGAAATCCGCGAAAATAAAACCACCGCAAAAATTTCAGCTTATACAGTACTCGGCCATAATTGCTGTCATGCACATGTGTGCGTCTCTGTGTGCACCGCGCTTTCGTGCAATCAGATGGTGTGCCTTTTTGGCGGGCATGCAAACATGTGGCAACGTGTAACAGGAATTATGCCCATGAGTGACAACATAGTTGCCTGCATAGTTGTAACTGTAAAACCTGCTTGCCTTGGTCATTGGTGTTAGTTATACAAATATTGACTGCTCATGAGGGAAACGGTGCGAAATAACTACCCGAGGTGACTGGAGACCGTGAGCCTACTATTTTCCCGAGACCGAAGGTCTCGGGAAAATAGTAGGCCCACGGTCTCCAGTCACCGAGGGGAGGTATTTTGCACCATTTCCCGAATATAGAGCAGTCAATATTTGTTTTATATAACATATAAAAATATTTCTGTCATTTGAAAACTTGCCAAGTCTCGTCGAGATCAGCTGCCACCGAAACTCAAGGCTAGTCAAGATACCAATGCAGGGAAAAAAGTTCCCATAAAAATGAACTATTCCCTGTGATGGGGGAAATAGTAGCTTTTTATGGGAACTTTTTTCCCTCCTGTGAAATTTTGGGGAACTAGTCTCAAATATTTTATGTCATGTGATATAGTATCCACCAATCAAATGACAGAAATATTTTTATGTGTTATATAAACAACTTTATACAGTGAGTAGGCCTAAGTTGATAAATTTCTTTTATTTTTCAGAGACTGAGAATAACATGAATAACTCCCTGAATCTTGCTGAATGTTCATTATAATTCATTGCAAGTGATCAACTAGAATGTAGCCTGATTGTGAAACATTTACCATGAAATGCAGGAAATGAAGGAAAATAAGACAGAAACTGTCAGAAAATTGTAGTAAAAGAAACTTCTACCGTGATGAAGTTTTTAATTGGGCGTACTCGAATCACGGTAGAAGCACTTCATATACAATAACTTGTAGCAGTGCAATGCGTTGTTAAATGAAATAGGCCCGAAAGCAAAAAGGTTTCGCAAATATTCGACGTTTTCGGGAGCGAATAAAAATGTTTAATTATAATCCTCGCTCGTAAAACATGGCACCACACTACCTCAGAAGGTCTTTTATCATAATAAGATCATTAAAATCTCATAATGATTAATTCTGAGATACAACATTCAGGGAACTCCTTCCACATATTAATTGAGAGTCCAACAACAGTGACGACAGCGGCTACTAGCGCCATTACTCAACATGTGAAAGCAATTGTAGATGTATCTTTTTGTTTATTTCTAAGCCATTTTTTGTGCAAATCACTGTTGATGATTTGTATTAAAACTATTATAAGGACATTAGCAACAACTTGGGTGACTAATTTTATCTGAGTTGTATTGTGAATTCAGTAAATTTGCTGCTACACGTTTTTTGAGTACACTTTTCGTGCAAACTAAATATAGAGCGGTCCATGATAAGAAACGTCAGTTCCGATTAAAGATGCGTGATTTGCTCTATATGTATAGGGTTGCATTGCGAACTAGAAGAAACTTTGGTGTTCGGTTCATCTGTCATCATTTTGTCGTCTGCTGCTGTTATTTATTGAGAGCCCGCATGCATCCGTATCCCTGGGTGTTTTAATAGTAAAAAATGATGTTAAAATAATAAAGCAACGTATCAGAAAAAGATAAAAGAAATACTTGGAATGTTCAATCTTTAATAGATCATATAACCTTATTGTAATTATTATGATTTTTTTTCTTGTCTTTATTTTCTTAAACATTATCTAGGAAAACGCTCTAGTCTCTAGGAAAGAATGTTTTATTTACACATTTAGGCTCGGACGCGGAAAAACAAAAGGGCGTTGTAAATTACCCGTTTCGGATTTTCACCCCCGTGATATATTTCGGTCTGATATGACAAGGGAAAAAGGTTAGTTGTCTCATTACGTTGTATTGCCAAAACTGGAAATAAGGACAAGGTTTGAATTAGACAGCGAAAACAGGGGTTCAAAATTCTGCAGTCTGACTCCAAAACTGCACGGGCACATGCATGAATGAATGTCAGTCACTTCGACGAATTGCCAACTCGACCGATACCAACTCAAAGGTCATCCAACTCGACGGACAACCAAGTCGACCGTCCGCAAGCTCGACGATAACCAACTCGACCGTCTAATGGCCAACTCGACCGTCAAGTAAACTACCAACTCGGACGTCGCGTGCCAAACTCGACCACGAATTGACAACTCACACTTGTAAGGTATCACTTCATGCCGGTGTTTGGGATGGTTAAACCACAAGAACAGTGGGTCTCTTCGGCGGGGGGGGGGCCAGGACTTCCGAAAAGACGTTCATCTGGTTTTGGCTACTCCACCGAGGTGAGTCTGTCTATCCACAGACTACGCGAACGCCCATAGGAAACGGTACATACGGTTTTGTCATGATTTACAAATTTCATCGAGCTCCAAAAAACCTTCTAAAATGAGTCATTCATTTCAATCATGCAACGAGTGCATGCTTAATATGTTAAATTATTGATTACACATAACCATTCAAGAAGACATCACCTTAAACTTCAGAATTTCAGCGAAAATTAAGAACACACTCATGCGTCAGCCTTTGTGTCAAGAACCCACAGGTATAAATAGATGAAGTGACGTAAAATTGACCCAGAGAAGACATGGTACTACTTTTAACACTAGGAACACCGTTTAAGAATAGAATGTAATGTTAGCCTATTATAACAGTCGCGTAGTTCCAATTAAATTATTTCAACGAGGAAAGTGAGTTAAGAACATTTTAAATTTTTGTAATTGAAAAAAAAAAAACTATATATGTCTTATTTTATTGAATGCCAATAAACCAGTTTAACTGAATGTATTCTAACTTTGTGAAAAATATGCACATGTAGGCTGTAGGCCCTCAATAATTTACAACTAAAAAAACAAAGATATATGAAATAGGGCAAAACATGTATACGTAGGCCTATTAAAGCTAATAAATAATGTGAAAAATCACTGAACACAGTTTTGGAAGTTTATAATCAATTTGTTATCAATTAGTTGCATCTTTGTTGTAAACACGGTTGGTTTAAAAATTGTTTTTTAACAACGAAGGCGGACTAAGAACGTTTCGCCCTGGATTGCGAATCTAACTAACCCCGTGGGAATCAATGACCTCCCAGGAAAAATAAAGGCTTCGTCCACTCTCCGCAGAATCGGAAAATAATTCTTACTTAGTTGTTATTACCTCATTCGAATAAACACCAGAAAGAAAATGAAGGTTGCATTATCCATTTGCACATTTCAATCGTTTTTAGTGATCCCTAACATTTTAATTGCACAAATTTGAGATATTGTACGTGCGCAACAATATCTCTTTGACGTAAACTCATCTGACCTGCATATCAAAAGAAGGTCTTATGCACCCAGCGTGTTAAAATAAAACAAACAGTGACTGTTTACGTGGATTGAAACCATGAAATTTTGTTCAATTTTTTTAAAATAACTTGTTATTTTTATATTTGAAGGTCGTTTTGGATCTTAACAATCATGTCTACCTGATTTTGGGATGTTGCGTCATTGGATGAATAGAAGTGATCTAAATAAGCGTGGAAATCAGGTATGTTAATTTGGTATAGGAACGCTGAAAACAATCCAATACAAGTTCCTCTGTGGCAGTGGGTTATATTCCTCAATGACACAGATTCGCTACTGTGTAGGTTTGGGCCAAGCATAGGCTTTTAAAAAATTGTCAGATATGGATGTGTATAGTTAGTGTAAATTGCAGGCAGTTTTTGAAGTTGGTGCGATCGATCAACACCCCGTGACGAATACTTTGGTCGGGTGATTCTGGCTCATACATGGGTCAACATTAAAGAGGACAATGATACGATGATGCCGTTAATCGGGCCTCGAGAAATTCTAACATCATTTTAAGTTTTTTATACCCACAGTCTGCCAATTCACCACAACGAGATGCATATTAGATTTTTCTTTCAAAAAGTGTAATTTTCAGTATCGCTAATTGTTATATAGCATAATTCTAAATGAAAAATACTAATTTTGCTAAAATGACTGGTTAATAAAGCTATGCCATTTTTTAATTAAAAGGAGCATTTCGTGATCACAGCCTCGTTCCCCGACTTGCCTCAAAACACTTGAGAGTTTCTGTCATCTGAACCGTGAAATTAGTAATCCATTTGTGCCAAAATCTTACATGCACAGCGGTAGGTCGGTAAGAAATTTGTCGAAATGCTTGCTTAAGAAAGTAGGGGAGAACACAAGTCAAGCCCCATTGAAGCAATGGACGTTGACCTTCTGGTCCCCTACATGGTAACTAAGTACTTTAGACAGTCAAACTATTCCTTATTTTAAATCCTATGAAAACTCCATCAATAATTTCACCATTTTTATCCAAATCCCCAATAGTATATTCAGTTTCAGTCCGTAAATCGTTTTTAAAAGCTGTTTTATTCCGCAACAGACGCCAATTCATTCACGTGCCCGCGAAATATCTCGAAGCGGCGAGATGCAGATATTAATTTTTTAGATATAGGTTTAGATTTCATATAACCATAATAACATTGAATTAAAACAAAAAATTTTTTGAAATTTAAACAAATAAGTAAATGCTGTTACAAACTGCTTCTCCACAAAAAAAACCGTCTGTTGTAGGTCAACTGATACTAGAGTGTGGGCCTGACGTCGATCCTGCAGGATCTTCATCAAAGGTAAACTTCATCAAAGGCAAAAATTTGATTAAAAAGGGGACTACGGAGGATTTAAAATATATTTTTATGAGGTGATTAAAAAATAATCATTCAGAAGGAAGATAGTCAATTAATAAAACGCGTAATTCCAAAGTGAGAGCTGAATCGGATACCGTGTTATAACAGAAATCCGGATTGTAATTTTATAACAAAGTTTTTTTTTTTTTTTTTTTTTATTATATATGAAGGAATCGATTTAGTTTAGTTATTTCAAAAAGAGTAGTATATGGACAAGCATTATTATATGAAAAAAAAAACCGATTTGTTCTGAAAATTGAGTGCAGACTCGGAAATTCCGAGTCAGCCTTTAATTTTTAATTTTTTAAGTTTTGATGTTTTTTATAATAATATAACAAAACGACTTGTAATTAACCCTAAACGCGGCCGAGATGCAATGAGAGCCAACGAAAACGTGGTACGGTCGGAAAATGTTTCTCGTGAATCTCGGCGTCAACAACTATTTCTTGTCGCGCAAATTGACTAGTATTGGCACTCGTTGCATTTGGGCCGTCTTACGGAAAATGACGCGATGTCTGTGCATCTGGGCCGTTCTTTACGGAAAATTGACGCGATGTTCCTCGTTGCATATGGCCGTTTCCGGAAAATGAGCGATGGTCCTCGTTGCACCTGGGACGTCATTCCCGGGAATGATTTGCGATGCTTTTTACGATTCGGACGTGTTGCCCGCAGAAGGCGCAATGCTTTTATCAGGCGGGTGACACTGTGTACAATGCCCATAGACATCAATTTCGCTTTCGATGGTGATAGCGCCACCATTTTCGAATAAGCTATTTGAATAGCATAAACGCATTCCTGACGTAACCCGGCGCATGACGTAGCGTAATAGCGCACGCACGACTATGACGTAGCGTACATAGCGGCCACGCAGAACTGGCGAACTATAAGCCTACAAATTTCATGCAGTCGTGGGCAGTACACATCCATTATTTATTTATTTTTATTATTTATTATTTATTTATTATCCCGTTATCATTGCATTCGCACGCGATGTTCATCGGTGCATCTGGGACGTCTTTCTGGAAATGGCGCGATGTTCCTCGTTGCATCTGGGCCGTCTTCGGGAAAATGGCGCGCTGTTCCTCGTTGCACGGGCCGTCTTCCGGGAAATGACCCGATGTTCTTCGTGGCATCTGGGACCGTTATTGACTTTGCGCTACTTATTCCTGTGCCGGGAAAAACGGCCGAGATGAAAAGGAAATGCACAATTTGGCTCTCGTTGCATCGGGGACGTTAAAAACATAGATTTGGCCCATCGTTGCATTCGGGCGTCGGTCGGCAAAACGACCGGTCCGGGTTATTTTTTTTTTTTTTTTTTTTTTTTTTTTTTTTTTTTTTTTTTTTTTTTTTTTTTTTTTTTTTTTTTTTTTTTTGTTTTTTTTTTTTTTTTTTTTTTTTTTTTTTTTTTTTTTTTTTTTTTTTTTTTTTTTTTGTTTTTTTTTTTTTTTTTTTTTTTTTTTTTTTTTTTTTTTTTTAAAAACAGTTTTGTTTTTTTTTTTTTTTTTTTTTTTTTTTGGTTTTTTTTTGGGTTAAAAGATATGCAGATTAAAAAAAAAGAATCAGTCGAGTCAAGTCAACATTAGGTTATAAAATCTCAATTTTTAAAGGGACAGAGGGGATTTTATGAGGGTACAGATGTCTGCATATTTTACTTGATTGGTTAAAGACACTTGGAAAATGTTTCGAAGCTTATTCTTTTTAAAATAGCTACATACATTTTATTTTATTGGACAAAACAAAACTGAAGTCGAAAAGAAAACGAAAAGTTCTAGTAATTTGTGGGTGTTTTCGGTTTATTAAATGTCCATGTCCCGATCGAAAAAGACTTTTGCTCAACTGTTATATAGCCTCCATTTTCTCTGATTAAAACTTTTAAAAAATATTATTTTATCAATCTATTTGAGAAAAGTTTTCTCACGGGAAAAGTACTGTGTTTACTATAAAGGAGAGAAAAGGGGCAATATCACTAGTGTGTGTTGTACGAGGTGCACCGTTTAGATTGAACAATAAGGGAAGTGGGAATTCCCTAAGAATGAAAACTTAGAAACTGAGTCAACTTGTTTATGCTTACGATCAAAACAGGTTGAGGGATAGGTACTTCCCCCATAAGGTTATATATGTGAAGTGAAGTAATTCAGGTGATCTGTAATTTATGTGAATTCAAATTGGTCTAGCTAGTGCAAGGTTATGTTTATGCCTGATGCTGTGGTAATGTCTATTTTAGGACTTGGGAACTTTATGAAATATTGTGGATATATGAAGGTGAAATTGGCCCGAAGATTCCAGAACAGTTGAATCAGGAGCTATACCAGCGCTCTGGAGCTATCCGTATTGTTATAGCTAGTTTAATCTACAATAATTGGGTGATTTGAGTCTACCAAAGTGCCAGGATTAATACTTTGGATGCCGCCGGAGCTTGATAGCCTAAATTGTCTCTGTCGTCTTTAAGCCAAAGAGCTTCAGTTGTTGGACTCAAAAAGGGCTTCCAATGTGAGGTCCTATATGAGGACATAGCGATAGACTGATGGCGGTATAATACCTGGATTTTAGTATTGTGGCACATTCGTGTGTCGAGGGAAAGCCCGTCGTCTTGAACTGCTGGACAAAATTACTTCAGTGAATGCGAAGATTCCCATGGAAATAGATTCCTGAGGAGTTTTAAGTGACTTATGCGATGTCATTTTGGAGTCTTCGCTGTGAGACATATCATCATTGAACTGCAACGCCTCTTTGGAACATTAAGTATCAAAATATAAATGTGTGTTAAGTTTATAGGTAATGTTGTTTGGGACATACCAAATTTTGAACCAAATACAAATATTTAAAATCATTAAGATATAAAATAATACAACATTTATTGACGAAAAAATTATCAGGAGCTGCAAAAAGTTTGCCCCCCCCCCAACGTCTATACAATTAAAAACAGGTAGTCAAATTTGACCCCGATGACGGTCAATACTCAACAAACCAATTTTATAAATTTTGACTACTTTTGAGTCATTGATGTACTAATTCGTAGGCATATCAACCTGATACATCATAAATTCTACAAATTAAAATGACTCCATAGTAGTCACAAATGCTCAGAGTGTTGGTGTATAGTTGGACGTTATCGGGGTAAAATGTGACTACCTATTTTTAAGTGTGGATGGCCATGTAGTAAGCATTTTTGCTTCTACATCCGCAAAGTTGGCCGAATTTAAACTCAAAATTTGTAATCAGATGTTTTTGGCACCTTGCTTTTCCTGTCCAGAACTTGCCACAACTGCCAAAAATTGCAACAAAAATTCGGGGGGGGGGGCGTTTTTTAAAACCAAAAAATGAATTGTTTTTGTACTGTTATCTCCTCCCCCCCCCCATGATGTTTCGCTCTCCTATCATTTTACCCTGGCGCCCCCCTGCCATATGGCCTTTAAAAACAGGTGCAGTTTTGTGACACATTTAAAAGTACTTTGGTTCAAACTCAGGTGACCAACCCCCTCATTCAATTATTCGTTAGCCTACACATATTTTCCTTCTTGCCAAATGCCAATTTCGAAATTAAAGTTTCCGCAAAAGAATCATGGCCAGCGCGGCTCTATTACCTGCTGCTACATAATTGCTTCACACGCTTCGTGCTTGCTCTTGTGTTAAAAGCTGCGTAAATACTTCTATAATTACTACCATGTTCTACAATGCATACCAGTGGCAAGTGTTCCGACCGGCCGCATTTATTTTGCAGGACTGTATCGGTATAGCCGAATATTTTCGCGGATAGATTTTTCGCGGTGTTAAGCAGATTGTACGTTGCACGCGTTTGTTGAATCGCGAATTCTGGGTAGATAAGAACATAGTAAAATGCTTAGTGTTTCACAATTTCCATCATGGTTTTATTGTTCGCGGATGTCATGTGATCCCGCGAATCCGCGCAAATAAAACCCCCCCACCCGCAAAATTTCAGCTAACATACTCCGGCCATAATTGCTGTCATCACTTGTGTGCGTCCTGTGTGCACCCGCGCTTCTTTCGTGCAATCAGATGTGTGACCTTTTTTTGGCGGGCATGCAAACATGTGGCAACGTGTAACAGGAATTAGCCCATGAGTGACAACATAGTTGCCCGCATGTTGTAACGGTACAACCTGCTTGCCTTTGGTCATTTGGTGTTACACTTAATACAGTAAGTTGATAAATTCTCTTTTATTTTTCTGAGACTGAGAATACCTGAATACTCCCTGAATCTTGCTGAATGTTCATTATAATTGCATTGCAAGTGATCAACTAGAATGTAGCCTGATTGTGACACATTTACCCATGAAATGCAGAAATGAAAGGAAAATAGACGAACTTGGTCAGAAAATTGGGGTTCATCTGTCATCATTTTTGGTTCGTCTGCTGCTGTTATTTATTGAGAGCCCGATGCATCCGTAATCCCTGGGAGTGTTTTCATAGTAAAGAATGAATGTTGTAGAAATAAATAAAGCAACGTATCAGAAAAGATCAAAGGATACTTGGAATGTGTCATCTTTAATTAATCCTATACTTATTGTAATTAATTATGATTTTTTTTTCTTTGTGCTTTATTTTCTTAGACAATAATCTAGGAACGCTCTAAGTCCCTCTAGAAGTCCTGTTTTATTTACCATTAGCTCGGAAGCGGAAAAAAGGCGTTGTAAATGTACCACCCTTTTTCGTGATTTTTCATCCCCCGTGGAATCGTGATTTTCGTCTTATATGAACAAGGGAAAAAGGTTCGTTTGTCTCCCTCATTACTTTATGTATGCCACTGGAGACATCCAGGACGGTTTGAATTATACACTAAACAAAGTGGGTTCAAAAATTCTGCAGTCTGACTCCAAAACTGGCAGCACTGTCCCACGGCCCATATATGCATGAATGATGTCAGTCCACGTCGCGGGATTGCAACTCGACCGATACCAACTCAACGTCCCACTCGAACGAAACCAGTCGACCGTCATACAGCTCGACCGATACCCAACTCGACCGTCTAATGCCAACTCGACGCCCAGTAAACTACCCACTCGACCGATCGCGTGCCAACAATCGACCACCGAATGCCAACTCAACTTTAATGTATTCAAATCATGCCGGTTTTTTGGGATGTTTAACACAAGAACAGTGGGGTCTTTCGGCGAGGACTTCCGAAAAACGTTCATTGGTTTTGGCCAAGCTATAGGCCTAATTGTCAGATAGGGATGTGTTATTCCAGTGTAAATGCGATGCAGTTTTTGAAGTTGGTGTCGATCGTCAACACCCGTGACGATACTTGGTCGGGTGATTCTGGCTCATTCATGGGTCAACAAAGAGGACAATGATCGAGATTGCCGTTAACGGGCCTCGGGAAATTCCTAACATCATTTTAAAGAAGCTTTTTGATCACCACAGTCTGCCAATTCCCACCACGAGATGCATATTAGATTTTTCTTTTCAAAGTGATTAATTTTCAGTATCGCTAATTGTTGTATATAGCATAATCAACTCAAAATAATAATTTTAGAGCAAACGACTGGTAATAAAGAATTGCATTTTTTAATTAAACGGACATTTCGTGATCACACAGCCTCGTCCCCCGACTTTCTCAAACCACTTGAGATTTTCATGTCATCTTAACCGTTAACATTACTAATACCATTTGTGCCAAATCTTACATGCAAAATCGGTCGTGTCCTGTAATAATTCTTGTCTCAAATGCTTGCTTTAGAAGTAGTGGACAACGAGGTCAAGCCCCATGAATGCAATGGACGTTGACCTTCTGTTCCCCCTATATGGGTAACTAAGTACTTTCGGCCTTGTCTTTTGAGGCGTGGGAGTGCATAGCACACCATCACACACCTAAATGGTCTTGATGTTTGCGATTACCAGCACCCCGAAATCTGGTAAAATAATCCAATTTGGATACAAAATGCACCCTACAGCACCCTGGACTCATCTTCAGAGTGCTTTTTTTCGCACAGTAGGTCATTTAAAAGACAATGCCTGTAACTTTAGACAGCCAAAACTATCCCTTATTTTAAATCAAGCATCCTATGACTCATCATAATTTGCACCATTTTTATCCAATCCCAATATGAGTAATATTCATTTCAGAGTCCGTTACAATCGTTTTTAAAGCTGTTTATTATTCCACAACAGCCGGCCAATTCACTCAACGTGCCCGCGAAATATCTCGAGTCGGCGAGATGCAGAGATTAGATTTTTTAGATTAGTTTAGAGATTTTCTATAACATTTGATTTAAACAAAAATAAGTAATGCGGTTACCAACTGCTTCTCCACCAAAACATCTGTGTAGGTAAACTGATACTAGATGTGGGCCTGACGTTTCGATCCCTATCAGAGCGTCATCAAAGGTCACGTTCATCAAGGCAAACATGTGATTTAAAGGCTGACTCGAGATTTTGAAATATTTATTGTGGGGGTGAGTTATGAGGTGATTAAAAATCAATACACTAGCACTTAAGGCGACTCAGAGATTTCCCGATGATGGCGCCCTCATTCAACAAATTGGTGTTTTTTGCATGTACATATGCTTGTCCATATTATCACTGTGTAATACCTACCGCTCAAATCGGAGTCTTTCATATAGAAAATCACATCGTTGTTACAAATTTCCGTATCCGAAATTTTTGTTATCCACAGTATCCTATGGCACTGTTTATATACACATAAATGCTTTTACGGGCATCAAACGGAAAATCCGATTTTCATCTCAACACCTTTGGAAATTGCCTTCTAGGTGACTATCTTTATTCTAGTTGACTATTTTTAATTAATATTTAAAAAAGTAAATATTCTGAAATCCTGAGTCAGACTTTAAGATAGTCACTTAATAAAACGCTTAATTCAAAGCTTTGAGATGAATCGATACCGTGTATAAACAGAAATTCCGGATGTTGTAATTTTATACCATTTTTTTTTTTTATATGAAGGACTTCTTTTTAGCTTAGTTATTTCACCCATGTTAGTATATGGCAAGCATTCACTCGTATATGAAAAAAAATATTTGTTTGAAATTGAGTGTGACCTTACTTATCAGGAAAATCTCCGAAGTCAGCCTTTAATGTTCTGTCATCGATAATTAGCTTTAGTTACCAGTAAGAAAGAATAATAAGATCACAAAACGATTGTTATTAACCTAACGCGAGCGAGATGCAATGAGAGCAACAAAACGTGGTACCAGGTCACCAAAATGTGTCTCGTTGCAATCTCGGACGTCAACAACTATTTTTTGGTCGCGCCATGACTCGCATTGCAACCTCTTGCATTTGGGCCGTCTTCCCGAAAATGACGCGATTGTTCCTCGTTTGCCTCTGGGGGGGCCGTCTTTCCGGAAAATGAACCGATGTTCCCCTCGTTGCATCTCTCTGGGCCGCTTCCGTCCCGGAAACTGACGCGCTGTTCCTCGTTTCATCTGAGACGTCTTCCGGGAATATTGCGATGCTTTCTCTGCAATTTTCCGGACGTTTGCCCGTCAAGAAGGCGCAATGCTTTCATCATGGCTGGTGAACTGTGTACAAATGCCCATAGACAATTTCGATTTCCGATGTGATAGCGCCACCATTTTCGCATAAGCTATTTTTTAAATTATGCCATAAACGCTTTCTGGACGTAACCGGATCATGACGTCAGCGTATAGCGCCGAACTCAACGACTTGACGTAGCGTAATCGGCGCCACTCACCGCTGGCGAACTATAAGCTACAAATCTCATGCAGATCAGTGGTGCCGTACCATCGCTTAATTTTAGATTTTATTAATTTAATTATTTATTTATTTATTATCCTGTTTCTCATTGCATTCGCACGCGATGTTCCTCGTTGCCTCTGGACGTCTTTTCCTGAAAATGGCGCGATGCTCCTCGGTGCATCTTGGCCGTCTTTCCGGAAAATGGCGGCGATGTTCCTCGTTGCAGTCTGGGGGGCCGTCTTCCGGTAAAATACGCGAAATGTTCTTCGTTGTCAATCACATCTGGCCGTTATTGACTTTACTCTACTTATTCCTGTGCCGGAAAAACGGCCGCAGATTCAAATGAAACGCAAATTTGGCTCTCGTTGCAATCTGGGCCCGTTAAAATACAAATAGATTGCCCCTCGTTGCATGTTGGGGCCGTCAGTCGCAAACACGCCCCGGTCCGGGTTAGGTTAAAGATTAGTGCAGATTAAAAAAAAAGATCAGTCGAGTCATTCAACATTAGGTCTATAAAATCTCAATTTTTAAGGGACAGAGGGGATTTTCTGAGGGTATGATTTCTCCATATTTTACTTGATTGGTTTTAAAGACACTTTGGAAATGTTTCGAAGACTTTTTCTTTTTAAATCGCTACAATAATTTTTATTTTATTGGCAAACAAAACTGATTCGAAAGAAAACGAAAAGTTCTATGAATTTGTGGGTGTTTTCCGTTTATTAAAAGTCCCTGTTCCCGTCGAAATATAAGTTTCTCAACTGTTATATAGCCTCCATTTTTTCTGATTAAACCTAGTCAATATTATTTTATCAATCTGATTTGAGAAAAGTTTCCCTCACTGGAAAGTACTTTGTTTAACTATAAAGGGAGAGAAGGGGAATATCACTAGTGTTGTTTGTACGAGGTGCACCTGTTAGATTGCACACTAAGGTTCATTGGGGATTCCAAAAATCCTACGATGTAAAACTTAGAAACTGAGTCAACTTGTTTTATGCTTTAAGATCAAGAAACATGTTAGGGATAGGTAATTCCCCCATAGAGTTATATATGTCAAGTGATGTAATTCAGTGCTGTATTTCATGTGAATTCCTAATTGGGTCCTAGTGCACCGGTTTGTTTATTCATGATGCTGTTGTAATGTTTTTTTAAGACTTGGGAACTTTATTGTGTATATATGAAGGTGAACTTGGCCAGAAGATCCAAGCAAACAGTTGTCATCAAGGAGCTATACCAGAGCTCTGGAGCTATACGGTATAGTTATAGCTAAGTTTAATCTGCATAATGGTAGATTTGAGTTCTACAAAGTTCCAGGGGATTTAATCCTTTGGGATGCCCGGCCGGAGCTTGAGAGCTTAAAATTGTCATGCTGTCCAAGTCTTTTAAAGCCAAAGGCTTTCAGTTTTGTTGAAATCAAAAAGGGGATTCCAATTTATGGTCCTATATGTGGACATTAGCGGCAAACTGATGGTGGTATAATACCATGGATTTACTTATTGTGGGACAGATAGTGTCGTCCAGGGAAAGCCCCGTCGTCTTGAAATACTTCTGGACAAATTACCTTCAGGACTGAGAGATTCCCATGGAAATATTTACTTGAGGAGTTTTTACGTTGAAACTTATGCGCTGTCATTTGGAGTCTTCGTTCGCCGTGAAATATCATCATTGACTGCAACGCCTCTTTTTGGACATTACGTTAAACTATAATTTGGTGTGTAATTTTACTATTAATTTGTTTTGGACATACCAATTCCTTGAACCAATTACAAACATAAAATCATTAAGATTAGTAAAATAATACAAACATTTATTGACGAAAAATTATCAGGAGCTTGCAAAAAGTTTTGCCCCCCCACAAACTGTCTATACCCCTTAAAAACAAGGTAGTCAAATTACCCCCGATGACGGTCAATTCAACCAACTACAATTTCTATTACTTATTTGACTACGCATTGAAGTCATTGTGTCTAATATCGTAGTATATATAAACCTGATACATTCATAAACTACAAAAAACATGACTTCATAGTAGTACCCTCAAATTGACTACGAGTGGTGGTGTTAGTTAGACCGTTAAGGGTCAAATTTGGCTACCTATTTTTAAGTGTGTATAGTACCAATTTAGTAAGCATTTTTGTTCTACAATCCAACATTTGGGCCGATTTACTCAAATTTGTAAGCCGATGTTTTTGGTGATATGCTTCCCCTGTGAAGGTCAACAACATATGGATTGGATCATATCAGGTGAGCTCACCTATAACTACGAACTATAAAATAGAATCATTATAAATTCTTAACCATACAAACGTCAATGTTATTATCAGCGCTTTATGGCTTTTATCTTTTAATAAACGAATTTTGGAGAATGGTTGCAAATAGATAACCATAGTTTCGCTACTTCCATTATATCTATACTATTCTAATATTCTAATAACCTTGTGGCTTGGTAGATCTATATGAGCTTCGATCTACTCTTATTTTTAATTACCTTGTGACTGACATTTCTAATACACAAACAAATTATCTCTTACACATTTTTATTCAATATTATTTCAAAAAAAAAAAATTGGTTTCTTCGTTTGGGGGATTTTTATTAGTTTGTCGAAAGTCAACATCTATGTTATTTTGGAAAATACCAATAGTCCAAGGGTAGACGAGTTTAGGCAACAGCCTGAAGGATGGAAATGGATATCAGCTTTTTTCTTTGAGACATTTTGTTCATTAGGACCTAAGCCAATAATTTTTGGAGGGTGTGCAAAATTTCTTACAGTGCCATTTTCAAAAAAAATCCAATATGGCCTGTTCCCATGTCCAAAATCACTAAGAATCCCGTAGTTTCAGATAGAGACAAATCATCTCTCGTACTCCCGGTGATTTAAGCACGAGAAAGTGTTGGAAAAGTAATTTTAATCTTTACATTGCCACAAAATCCAATTAGCTGCTCAAGTCAAATATGCTCTCGGAGCAAATGAAATGATCTTAACACCTCCATTATACCTATTTACGCTACTTAATACATCTGAACACCTAAAATTTTCTGCAGGTTGTTCAAAATCTGTTACAATTGATCACACCTGCAAGTGTTACTTTAACACTCTAGAATGCATTTCAAACGCTTCGGACCGTCAAGGTTCTCACATTTTGGCAGTTTAGTCTTAATTTCCAGTGTCTATATGCATTCTATATACTTTACACCCTTATGAGAATACTGTATTGATCACTACAAACCCTTATTTGGCATTTCTCTGTAATGGACATTTTTCAAAATTCAAGATGGCAGCCAATACAGCCGCCTTTAAAATAGTAAAAACCTACATATATGTGTATTATCTGTAGTTACTCACTAATTATTATTATAAAGATACTAGTAAATTAGGTATGGGATAGTATTTGACCATTTGACGTTCTTATCTGGAATTTCTGTTTCTTTAACTGCTAAATCTATATCAAAGATGGGGGTGCCCTGTGGGCTGCCTTTTCCTTCTTTAAAAATAATAAATGTGCGATGAATAGATTCTGTATTGTTTTAGTAAAACCCCCAAATGATTATTAAAGCTTTAAACTTAAAGCTATGAGATGTATGTCTTTTGACATTAATAACCGTATCTGGTATATTGTTTTGACACATACTTAATTCAAAATGACTGCCAGTATATTATGGACTATTGACCTTTCGTGGAGTTTTAAACGATCTAAAAGGCATCCATTTACTTCCATCTTGATTGGTAAGCTTGTTTAACACACTTTCATTTCCGATAATTAGTTCCTCCATTGGTATCGGCGCAAAAATTAGCCTCTATCCCAAATACTTGATGAGTTAATGGTCACTTGAATGATTTCACGGCATATTGGGTTTTAGGGTGGCCCATATTGGATTGATTGTAACTGTTGTATCAATCACGTCATAACCGGTCCAAAAGGTTCCTCCGTGCTTTAAAACCTGGATCTAGTGCATAAAATTATGGCCCTATTAAAGAATTTGAGAGTGATAGCGGCCATATTGGATTTCTAGAAATGGCACTGCAGGAAATTTTTGCACACCCTCGATTATTAGCTTAGGCCATCATTGACAAAAATCAATCAATATGAACAAGTCTGTACTCCTTTGGACCACCCTGTGCCACAATTCCTCCTGACTACAACATGTAAGTTTTCTAACTTGAATGCATGATGTTTCTCCTCGCCATACGAAGCACTACTTCCATTGCCGTCCGACAGAAATACTAAGTCTTCTTCTTATAAAAGACACTTTTTCGGTTTATATTCACTTCATGTGTTCTCTAAATTTCTTACGTTAAAATTATATAATTAATTGCGATCAATGACAATTCCAAGTTTAGATTAAAATTATTTAAATCAAAATATATTGACTATAAATCTAATAGATTAAAAAATGTAATCAAATTTATTTTGTCTCCATTTTCTAAGAAATTTGGAGTTGTTATTTTAACACATGGCGAGCATAATTTTCAATAAAAATCGTTAAAAGTCCTCGTGTCCTCTGTACCGATGATAATTATGTTACCTTAAGACCGTACACATATGCGATCTATTGAATCAAATGCCTGGAAATAAGCGGGGCAGGGGCAAAATTTACCCCTGCTAAAAGGCAAATGCCCCTGGTTCTGAAACAAACCTGTTTACATTGGGTATCTAGACAGGGCATAAATTTAAAAACACAAAATTGCTGGATCTGGAATCCTTATTTCAAGCCCTGCTATTGATACTTATAGGGAGAGGGAAATGGATGAGACTGGCTCTGATGTAAAACAAAATTATTCGCACTTTTATTTCTATAATAATGTCAGCGTTTGACCTTTATCTTATTTGAAAAGATCACCGACACACACTATTGCTATGATATAAACAAAAAATCCTTCGTTTGTGGTCATTTTTATATTTTTTTCACTTTTACAAAGCTTTTGGTCGCGGCGCATTCTACCGGATATGGCCCACA
>JAMKCH010033242.1:0-16819 GCA_023653785.1 Ophioderma brevispina
ATTGGGTTAGTTTGAAGTAATCCAATCAGAAAGTATAGTGTATCTGGATCATTAACGGATTTCGACAAAATGTTGTCATTGATGAACTTTGCTCAGATTTTGGACAGATCTCCATCCGTCAGCATCCTGTTCAACATATATTGTTTGGCCGTAGCCGTTCTTTTCCACATGGCCTCGTCTATCACACCACTTTACATCTTAGGTCTTTATCCAATGTCGGGTTCCTGGCCCGGCGGACAAGGACAATTACCAGCAACCAAAATGGGAATCGAACACGTTAACGCTAATCAGAGTGTACTGCCAGGATTTGAACTCGTGCTCATTGACCATGACACACAGGTAAGGTGAAATTATTCTCACGTCAAATAAAACAGCAGTTTGTCCAAGAAAGACATGAAAATAGTAATAATAAAAAACATTAACAATAAAAAGTAAATAAAATAAAATGATAGCTGCGTCTGTTATGGTTTTTTTTTTTAAATAATCCAAATTGGCCAATTGCGAAATGCGGGATTTTTTCAGTTGCGAAATTTTTAATGTAAATTATCAAAAGAAACGAAAAACATGAAAACACGAACTGAGTTCAAATCAGCTTGGGGCGACCGCACCCCTTTCCAGCAAACATTTACCCCAAAGAGACTAGTTGGTCTAAAATGATTTCATATCGTTGTCAAAATCACTCATGACATGGTTTTTTTTTCGGTCGATTCATCAAATGGTCCGAAAATATTTTCCCCCCATTTCGAAAATCCACCTTAAACAAATCCTGAAAAAAGCTATGCTTGCGGTCTTGTGATATTTTTTTTTGATTCAATCTCTCTGAATAAAATGAATGCAAGATATTAACATTTGGTTTACCTTTAACAAGCCATTTCTGTTACTGATGTAATAACATTGGTGACAACTTTTCAAGGGAGTAATTAGTAAAACATTCGTGCCATGCAACGACCATTACAGATGTTATCGAACAAAATCAATCATTTTGCTGCTCATAACGTCACTTTTAATTTCAATAAGTGACATGTCACAGAAATAATAAATTCGCGTCCATTATATACTTAATACATGGATATGTGTTTATGACCATTTCAGGTAGGTTTCATAATGAAGGAAATTATTAGGACTATCTCTGTGACGGTATAAATTCTTTATTTCAATTACGCAGATTTCTCATTTATAGCTACTTGTAATGTCAAACCCATCAACCATAACTAACAGGAGAAAGTATTGTAATTGATAAATTCAGAAAAAAAAAACATCAAATCGCTTTGAATATCTTTGAACAAATAGGTCCAACATTCCGTCAATTTATAAACAGCTTAATCACAGTTAAAACAAGGCAAAATATTTTTTGTACATCTGTTTGCTTTCATAAGGTATAGTGACATCTACGACTGTCAGATAAATCTTACAACACTAAGTTTGTTTGATATGTGCAACTTAAAATGTCCCATTGTATGCCCGAGAGTAGCCCTATTTGTTCTTCATCAATAATACTTTTTCCGTCTTTTGAAGATAATCAAAATTTAAAGTCAATCACTTTTATTTCCATATATACAATACATCAAATAATATAAAAACATACTATATACATAATTGCAATATGGAGGATAAGTCCAAAAGGCCAATAAGGCCCGACAAGGGACTTACCCTGGAAATACACACAAAAGTTTCAAAATCATAAATGCACATTTACAAAAGAAAAACATACACAGTTGATGGACAAGACAAAAGGACGATGCTCGGGACAAAATAATCATAGTTAGAACACGTTCAATTATATTTTGCGAGAAATTGTTGTTTAAGCTGAAAACGAAAATGTTTTATGGACTTAGATTGTTTTATTTTATTTTCTAACGAATTCCAAAGAATGGGGCCGTTGTACGAATACATTAGTCAGAAAAAGTTCTTTTGTTCTTAGTTAAATTGAGATCATTTACATGTCTTGTCTGATAGTCATGGATGTCAGAGCGGTTAGCGTTTTATTAAAATAGTTATCAAAAAGTATAGGCAATTCATTCTTGAAATTTGAACAAAACAAACCTAGTTCGTGAGAGTACATGTCCTCAAAAATAAGGAATAGATATATTGTATTTTGAAAATAAAGGTTGGGAATGGCTTCTGAAATGAATGTTTAGAAATTGTTCTTATCGCCCATTTTGGAGTTTGCCAAAGTTTATTTAGGTAGACACCACAACTTAATTTCCCCCTATGAGTATTACAAATAATGAGATATGGCAAAATGAAAAAGTACAAATTAATAAAGAGTATGTAATACACGACCGGAATAAAATGTTTTAGTTTGTCATGATGACACCCAAATATTCTCAAACAATGTTTTGGAAACGCAATCGATAGATGTTCCAGGTGAGGTTTTCGTCTAATTTAAGACACCTCGAAATTTGGTATATTTCACTCTTTCCAATAATTGTATTATCTAATTTGAACATTCAATCTGGTTTTTTTACTTTCATGACGTCATGTTAGTCGTGCCAAATACCATGTAATAGTTTGCCTGATAACTGATAACTGATAATAATTTTGTTTGCTTAGAAACCAATTGCTTACTTCATTCAATTCAGCATTCACAACACTTATTACAGTACTATCGATGTTTTCATACGCGAGGTAGAGGAATTGTGGTATCATCGGCAAAATTAATATAATAATCAAGGTTTATCAAATTTGACAGAATTTAAAATAAAAAACATATAATAATTAAAAAGAATGGACACAGTATCGATCCTTGCGGAACACCACAAACAATATTTTTAAATCCTGAATCGTACGAATTATAAGAAAACTTATTGTTTTTGTATTACTTAAAATTTCTAAAACCATTCTAGTACAATACCACGAATCCATAATGTTCTAATTTACTAAGAAGTATTATTGTGATCGATGGTATCGAACAAAAGCCTTTGCGATAATCTAAGAATTATACCAACGGTTGGTTCATTATTTCCACTGCAGTATTTATTTAATCCAACCAATTCAATATGGGCCATAAGGTAGAATGAATTGGACCGAAAACCAAATTGTCTATCATTAAGGATTTCATGGGTGTTCATATAGTTAATACTCATATCAAAATAACAAGTCTTCTAGGATGTGCGAACAAAGCATGTTTTTTAAGTAGAAAGCGACACTTGTTTGGGCGATAATTTGAGGACATTCACATCTTGTTTCTTATAAATTGGTATTACCGTAGCTATTTAAGGCTTTTCAGGAACGACCCCCCAGTCGATATTAGATAAATTAAATATTCTTGTAAGCGGAGTAAAGTGTAACTATTGTCTTTAGCAACTTTGCTTTATTATGAGATTACAATGTTATCATTACCAGCCCTCTTGTTTTGATTGAATTTTTACAATATTTAGTAATATCCCTTCTTCAACAAGTTGTTTCATTTTAAAATTAAATTTTAGTAAATTAATTTACCACATCTGATTTTAATAGTTTTTCCGATTTTTTATATTGGATGCAAGCTATGGACCCAAGTATTTTACAAAAAGAAATCATTGAAATGTGAATTATAAAGATACTACCAGAGTTAAGTGGAAAAGGTTGCCTTTGTTCATCCTTAAACTGCTCTGCATAGATGTTTTTTCCCTCGACACAGAAATATCATTTATCGTTTTCCACGTTAGTTTATATTGTTTTGCGATGTTTAAATTTTTGAAGTCTTGATATACTTGGCGAGTGTAAGTATTGTTTATACAACTGGTTTTTCTTATTGATACTTTCTAATAAACCTCTTGTAATCCAGGGTGATATCGGTTCTTTCTTTTTGTTACTAGTACACTTTTTTAGCGGAACACATTCATTATACAGTGTATTAAAGGTTTCAATAAATTTATTATAATCTACATCTGCACTATTGCTATCGAGAATTTCCTGCCATTCAACATCTGCTAACCTCTGTTTAAATTTCGAAATATTGGTATTATTGTGAAAGTTAATCTTTTAGGATTGTAGTTAGAGACCAATCAAAATAGATTTAAAATTAAATCCTACTTGTCCTAGATTAAATCATAATAGATTCGAATTCAACTCTAACATGCATATGCAATAGGGAATAATTTTAAATCCTAACATCGATTGGTCACTAACTACAATCCTAAGGATTAACTTTGAAATCCCTGAAATTGAGAGTGTAACAAGTTAGTAATTCTTTGCTTTATCATGAAATTGAAGTACTTTGCAAATAATCCACGTTTCGCTAATTCGCTTTATCTTGAGTCGTAACATGATATGAGGCATTTAGAAATGAGGTAAATCGCTCCATTGGCGCCAATCTGTTAGCAATATACCACATAAGCTGCGCGGTAATTTTCATATACCTCAGACGTTAAGTATGACATATCAAAACGTTTTATGAACTCCACCGGCAAGTTGAAAAAGCTGATTTCTGACACCTGATTGCAATTTTGTTATTAAATTTTAAACCGATCCACGCAGCTCAATCAGACAACTGAGTAGTTTTTCTGTTTAACTGTGTGTGCAACAGGATTAAATTGTTCTTGTTACAACTTGGTCAATATTGATATCGGCTGATAAAACTACACATTTTGAGAAAGGAAATAATACACAAAATTACAAAACAAAGGCAAAAGTTGAATATATTTTTCTTTTTAAATAAATCATCAAACCAATGACATCACGTTAACGGTTAACTTTAATGCTCAAAACAGGCAATTTCGTTGTTTTGTAATCTTTTGATTTATTTGATCTGACTCTGTACTTACAAAATATTTGATACAGCAAGGTCTCTTGAAACACAATGGTAAAATGTTCCATTTTAGTTTTAGTTTTCTCAAAACGTTGTTACCTTCCAAACCAATGAATATATTTCTTTGGTAGAAATTTAAGGAAAATCTGTCCATGCAAAACAGATAATAACAATATATGTATTAAAACATGTATTCACTTATTTTAGTAAACGTTATGTATTAATACGTTTATAGGGGACTTACACCAAAAAAAAAAAAAAAACATGCCAGAATTTTTCACAGGAACGTAATTAAAGTATTTGCCCTAAAATTTGAAACCAGAAACGCGTTGTTTTTCGGACGCCGCGTACACCGTTGCCATAGTAACGGTTGTCATCTTGCATTTTAATACAATAATACATACACATTTTTGGGAGAACCAAAAAGTTGTTTACCCAACCACCTCTAATGTTAAGTATATAACTATTATGTGTAACTATTATCTATGTCAGTACAGAGCCATTTTTTAGTTTTTAGTTTTTATATTGTTTTGACCCCAATATGATGGTTTTTTGTATTTTTATTGGGTATAAGTCTCCTTAAAACAAATAACTTAACTCACTTAATTGTTAATATCTTTTTTTGAACTAATATGTAGAGACAAACTTTAAAGACGGATCAGTCAGCTGGTCACCAATCAGCTATAGGGCTAACATTATTAAATGTTTAAGGTTAGGATTTAGGGTTAGGGTTATCAACACTAATTTAGACAAAAACGCTACTCAGTTGGCTCATTCCTGTGTGGGTCGGTTTAAACCTTAAATCCCTAACTGCCATTTTTTGCCACTTTTCAAAAATCACAGAACAGACCCCTGCCTCGTGTTTAGGGGAAATAGCTCCTAGATCTAAACAGACAAATAACGCTACCTCCCTTTTTTGCGGTGATTGTCAGGTTGGTAGTCATTTTCCTCTAGGGACGCAAAGGATATAAGACTGCAATCAGCGGTCACCAATCAGCTTTTTAACTTGCCGGTGGTCTGTGACCACTGTCGAAAATATATATTAAAGGGGCATTTCGTGATCCACAGCCTCGTTCCCCCGACTTACCTAAAAAGTTGAGATTTTAATAGCATCTGAACCGTTGGCCTAAGTGTAGCATGTGTGCGTAATCTTACGTGCAAATTGGATCTACTCTGGAAGAAATTAGTAATTTTGTATTTATATCGAGGTCCAATTCTGGTCAAGCCACCTCAGAGGAGCAAAATCTAATATGACACTTTTTGATCAACACTGGGCTCGTGAAAGAGGAGAGAGGATACCTTATAACATCCACTGAGTGAATAACCCATGCATAAGAAAAAAAAAAAACAAACACATACATCGGTCTAACTGCTACTGGCAATCAAAAACAATTCTGTTTGATATATTAATTTCCTTCCATTTTGTTCATGTAAAAATACATTCTCAAATTCCGCTGTGTCTTTGAAAGAAAAATTGACGCTTTCAAAGTTTAAGTTTCCCCAGTCAAACACTTGTTTTTCTTGAAGATTATGATCACAGGCAGCAAGCAGATAAGAGGTTATTTTGTGGGTGTGTGAACGTGTCGAGTGTGATGAAAATTAGCGGTAGCGGGCGAAGATGGCTAAATAGCAGAATATGAATGACAGATGGTAAAAGATACCCTCTTTGCAAGGGCCAACCAAAACAATGTACCCAAGCCAAGAAGGAATAATGAGGCAAAAAAAATCGAGAAAGAGGAAGCTTCTCATTTTAATTTCAGGTAAATTTTAAAGTCCAATTCCACATTCATTTACCAAATATTGAAAAATTCTGAATATAGTATAAAGTGCACAGCTAAATTCACATCCATATTTGTCCAATTAATTTCAATCAGTAGCATATAAGCAAATTCAATTGCCCTACTTATAAATTCTGTAAGAAAATGAGCTGAACAAATTAATTCAGCTTAGTGACAGCTGGGCTGTAATTTTCAATCTTAAACTTGTCTCGTTGTTAATAATGTTTCAGGTATTGTCACTGAGAAAATAAAATTCTATTTTCTATTTCTCATAACAGTGATAGAAGAGTTTTAAATAATATTCCCATCACTAGTATTTGGACTTATGAAGTAAAGTGTAAATAAATCCAACCAAAATGACTTCCTCTTCTTCTTCTTGTCGTATCCAAACACAGTGGTTCTCAAATATGATCTAGCCAGAGATGGGTACAACGTCTGGCTGCTTTACTGAAATCCTCAAGGTCCTTGTCTGTGCATTGTTGCTCCAACAGTGGGCAGACCAAGAGATGTTCCATTGTCTGTGGTGCTGTTCCACAACCACAGGTAGTGTCCTGATTTGCTTCCGGGTAGCCCCACGTCTGCAACGAAACCTTAGATCAGCCGATTCCGGTTCTCAATCTGTTGAGACATCGTAATTCAGGCCATGGGGAGTCAGCTCCAGATGGAAGATGTTCACCAGGGTCAATACCAATAGATGTTACTTGGTTGATAGCAAGTCTATCTTTCCACAAGGCGACTCTCTTAAACTCCTTAGAGACTGTTTCAAGGGGGTGGACTTTGCTTAAGAAACTCTCTCGGTATTTAAGGCTGTTAGCAGCAGGTCTCTGTCTGGACATAAGGGTGCTTCACATTAGATACTTGGCAGCTACGCTCTTGCATGCTCACTACACTACGACGGATCTCTGGTGGAGCAATTCCTGCTAGGATGTATAAGTTGCCCGTTGGAGTTGGGCGAAGACATCTTGTGATAAGCCGGCAGAAGGCATTTAACGCTGGATCAAGCTTTTTGGCATGGGTTGATCTTTTCCATACAGGGCAGGCATATAGTCTGCACTTGAGTAACACAGGGCGAGTGCCATCGATCTTAGGGTATGTGGGCCAGCACGCCTTGTGCCAGTGAGTTTGTTCAAGATGTTATTGCCGCGTGAACATACTTTACTCTTGGTCTTCTTGATGTGGGTCTTATAAGAGAGAGAGAGAGTGCGGTCAAAGGTAACTCCTAGGTAAACAGGATTATCACAGTGCTCCAGGGGTGTTCCAGACCAGGTTACTTTAAAGGTGCAACAAGAGATTTCAAATAACAGGTGTCCCGAAAAAATGTGAAAATTCTGATTTTGGCACTGGTGTAAAGCTTTACATAAAAATATCCCCATCTGTAAGGATTAAGCTGAGAAATGTTTCTTTGGTACAAAAATTGTGAAATTTCTAATTTCGTGTAGGAGCAAATACAAAATTCAGCCTATGTTTTCTATTGAAATATAAGCATAAACAAATCACCTTTTGTTTTCATTTTCAGTTACTTCTGTAACCAAATAAAAGGTAGGGAATCTATCGAGCATCTAAACTATATGAAATCACTACATATCACAGAAAATATGGATGACTTGAAATCTCTCGTTGCACCTTTAAGCTGACGTTTGGCTTCACGGTTGCGTAGATGGAAAGCACACACCTGTGTCTTTGATGGATTGCACGTAGGTGGTTTTTCCTCATAATAAGGAGTGAGTTCATCCAAAGCTTTGGAGAGTCTTTCTTCAACAACTGTGAAGAATGCATCTTGTGCATTGAGCCTGCATAGATAAAGCGACAGGCTCACTGCACTCCTAGGTTGGTCGTTGAGATGCCGAACAGGAGAGGTGTGACTTCCTAAAAAATAAAGTCGTCCCGAAGTAATATCTAATCTTTTGTCTACGGAAAGTGGATTCTAATTTCAAGTACCAACTCACTAGTCTTATATGAAGAATCTTATATGAAGTAAACCCAGTAAAATCAAATCACACAATCTTTCAGTATAACTCCAATCTCACCCTTCTTAGGCGGTAATTACTACAATTCAACAAATTGTCACTTAATGAATTATTAAAAGCTCACCTTAAACTTAGCTCTTGTCGGACAGTCTTCATAAAAGTTTTGCACTTAATTTTTACCTCCCATTTTGTTAAACTGCTTGAAAACAATAGGATTAAAATTTGACTAATTTTGAGCTAATAATGTTCTGCGGCCCAAAATAATTTGTAGACAAACCGAGAGACACTTTCTTATAATTTAATGGTCATTAAATTTTTTCTCACATAAACTATTTGAACAAACTAACGATTTCGGAATTGAACTCCGAGTTGTGCAAGCAGGAGAGAAAAATAATGGATCTACACACTGGCCGCCTTCCCACATGTTTTTTCCTGCATTAAAGTACATGGCTTCATTTCCCGTCAGAATAAACGTTTTTTATGAGAGAACGTAGAAAACGGGGGGTTTGTCAACAGGCGAAAGAATTGTTGTCGCCGTCCCCTGATGCATTGCCGTAATTTAATTTTGTTGCCGTCGATATTGTATTTCAATAGGTTCATTCAAAGTCCGCCATCGGTTCGCGTCGGTATTGTATTGGGTTTGCTAATGACGACATTGATTTCTTGTAGCTCAGTGCTTGGGGTTTTTTTCACAATTGCATCTGTTTTTTTTCATTTCATCACATGCGGACGTGTGGACAATATTTTTCCTGAAAAATTTGTTCTACTGGAATGTACTTGTTTATTCGGCATTGATTCTCCATTGCGTGTGCCCGTTCTGTTATATGGTTTTGATACATCGTGCTACAGCTTGGTACAATAATTTTTAAATCCCGAGTAGTTCTGCTTCATAACAATCGGTTTTAGAATCAGGGTCATCAGAAATTATGGTGCAGTTTTGGTGTCTGTTTTCCATTCCAACTAAAATGCCATCGCGGATCATCAGATTGGAAACCAGTATTACTGATTCATTGAATCAATGGAACATTTTTAGACGGACCATACACATCGCAGGGCCGTAGTTTAAAGAGCAACCGGTTTAAGCACTCCAGTAAGTGTAAACAACATATCGTAGTTCGTTGAACCCACCGTGGAATGCGTTAAGTTGGTGCCAGTAGCAGTCAAATGGCGAGCGTAGCCATAAGCTTACCGTGAGGCCTATAAGGGCACGACTGCGTTCATGAACAACACCCGATGGTTCAACTTCAGGGGCAAGGACAGGACTCCGTTAGCCAATGTACAACAGTTTGCGTTGCAAGGACAATAATCTATGGTCGATATTCGGCAACCAATACCCATAGCGATGCCTCAGCGAGCGCAAGTCATGCCATCATTTCAAGGTATTCGGTTTCCGACTTCTAGTATGACCAGTTGCCACTGTTATCACTAAATTCTAGCGGTGTTTGTGGTCAAATTCTAAGTCAGGTTTTTCGAATATTGCACCTAATCAATTATCATCAGTCCGTCCAATGTTTATTCCACAGCTGTTTGGAGTCCCGTTTATTACGTTTGTCTGGGAATAAACAAAACTATCAATGGCGACAACACTTTTTACAACTATTTATGGGTATGTATTCCATTAACTACATCCATGTGTAAATTTGTCCCGAAAGGTTCATTGCTGGTCAAATTGTTTTTCCTAAATTCTGTTTCACACACCTTTCCGGGAGAATTGGCGTATAGAGGGAGGGCGCTTCCATACATTTCAATGCCTTTGGTAGGCCTATACGCATATTTCCGCAATGGATTTTTTCTGGTTTCTTCAGAGGTATAGCTCTTGCATGCCCCTACTTGTAACAGTTTGTCAATATTGTGTCGCCACTGATTAAAAAATTACTCTAAATATAAAAGAAACAATTTGCAATGGGGTCAAACCAGCTGTGTGTCAAATCTTCATGTACAGGATAGTGAAAGGGAGTTAAGTTGTTTTGGCTTCACTGTTGTAGCATTAATGATTCAAGGGTCCTGTGGTTTATGAAATTTGTATTGATGGCGGGAGTCATTTATTTTAAAGGCGACAAGTCAAAAGACAAATTAATTCCATTGCAGTGTGGCCGGAAATGCCGTTATATCCTCTAAAATCTTTTTGTGGAGTATTTTAATGAAAGGTTTTGTGCAATTTAATGTCATAATGTTTATGTGCTAATAAGATAGGCCCATCGAAACCTGGACGTTTATTTTAAAAAATACACTCAATTGACGTTTCAAAATGATAGAAATACAGGGCAAATATTTTTTCGGTGTTTCCTGTGAATTTTTCAGTGATTTGGGCTGGTTTTCGTGGGCGTTATCATTATTAATAAATAAAATCCTTTAAAAAGGAAGGGCGTGTCAAGTGGAATTATCCATGGAAAACTGTGTAACGAAAATTCTGTGCAAGCAAATTCACATTCAACAATGGTTCAAATAAATTTTTATTTTGGTTTCAAATATAGTTGTCCAAAGGGCAGTTATCGTGTTTGTTATATATTATTATTATATCTGGTTTATTTAATCTCATATCGTCGCCGATAGGTTAAATTGCCAAGTCATACAACACAACTGTTAAAACAGAAACAATGCAAAGGTGGCAGCTTAATCAGCACTATGTTGCAACATCCACAACCAACTAACCAAATACACAGTTCACATGAGTGGCAAGTGAATCTTCATGGTTTTTTGGCCCATAACAAATGAACCATGAATGAGGGGTATTCTGGTTTTCCATATCACTTATGCAATTAAATCCAGGATTTATTAGCCACAATAATTTGAACCCGTGACCCTTGGGTCAAAGGCAAGCTCCCTAACCAAATAGTTAGTGCGCGCCATTCTTGTTGAGTTTACAATCCACGTGGGCCACCATGACTGTTGCAGTTTTTAGTACAGTTATAATTATTCCTACCCTGACTTGACTGCAAAATTGTATTGTTTTGTTTTTCTATCAGCATTTGGCTGGCATATAAGGGGATCGTGTGCAGGTGATTTGGTGCAACCTTTAAATCAATTACAGATTGGCATATCATAGCTCTGGAATGTTTGTATAGGAAATCAAAAAATTTGGAAGAATTGCGGGTCATTCACCGGTAAAATGTTAGGATTGGCAGGTATGTGTACTGTCCATTATCCCTTACACCCTCAAAAACCAATATAACTCAATGAGCTGATAGGGGAAATGCCACTAGTCCAAGAGATGCGATGACGTCATCGCACCAACACAAATATGGGCACGAAATCTCTGACCGGGCAAAGCGACGTCCTTGTGCTTGCCATGCATTGTCAATATGGAATGTGGGGGGGGGGGCCGGAGGCCCGGGTGGTCGATCCCGCCAGGCCCTTCATGGGTTTCTTTAGTTTCTATCATCCCTTTCCCCCTATTCCTTCACTCTCTGGAGATAGGCTAAAACCCAAAGGCAGTTTAAGGGAATAATATAGTAATTTTGTTGGTGCCCGATCACAGACGTGATAAGAGCTAGGTGATAGGGTGGCTATTATACAGAAAATGAGCATTCAGGTTACACCAGTAACACCCTGTGATTTGTGAGTTATTAGGATCAAAATAAATCGCCAGCACTATATAGATACAGCGCTTTCAATGGGGGCATCGTGTTCCCACAGGTCCATTTGTGAGATTTTCTCTTTTTTTGGATGGGCTTCACTTCGATGACGCCCTCTTGCATGGTCATCCCTTCACTTATGGGTTTCATTTCCATCGCGGCAATGAATGCTGGGTAATCACATTCATGCCAGGAGGCCTTGCTTGTTTTTTTCAAGTATTTTTAGAGTTTTTGGTGCTCCATTGGCACCGGCCGAATGAATATGTCCAACCTCATTTATCGCTTACTTAGGTCTCCTAATCAATTCCGTGTTCACACTGTTTCTCTGTGCCCTCTGACAATATGTAGGAATTAAAAGATACGGTTGGTAATCGCGCAAAAAGCTTACAACCGTTCTCGCTCGAAAATTGCAATTGCTAACTTGTTCCTTAATCAGTCGTCTGCAGTGCAATCTCGCTAGGCAGGGCTTTCCTTCGGTTCTTTGATTGCCTAACATGTGTCGCTAAAAACAGCATGGTTCAAAATTCAATTGTCCAAGGTGCAAGCTGACCTGCAAAATGGCAAATGTGGCTTTAATTTTTGCTTTATTTTGAGAAATTCCTTTATTCCAAGGCAATGAAAAAAAAAAAAATTTGTGCAAATCACCAATAACATGATAAGAGTTTTTTTTTTCCCTATTTTTCGTGGCAATAGTCTTGTGGGTGACATGTTGTGGGAAAATCGTATAATCGCAAGTCGGATACCCAGGAGGATCATTATAATACTAAAAACTTCTAGCTAAGTCTACGTGGGGCTCATACAAAGGTTGTGAAATTTAACCAATCTTCCATTCATTTGATTTGGCATGGCCCGCGCTCATTTTCCTTCCTTCTTTTGTAGCTTTACAGGGTGTGTCAAAAAGAACGTTACCCTCCAGAAACGGCCATTTTTGCTTACTAATCAATTCTATCCTTGTTTTAGCTTTATATTATGAAAAAGATGTAGTTTTTTGTGAAACATATGTGAAAACAAGAAAGAAAACGGTTGAAAAAATAACAAACAATAGTATTTCCCTAAAAAATGATACAAACGTACTTTTGTCCACACGGCAGCATTGCAGAACGAAACCAGGCTGCCAAATATCCACCACATAAAATGTTTAAGACCCTCCTGGCCATAATACTCTCACATTTCAGGTCCGTTGCTGGCTGGTTTAAGAGTTTTATGTTCAGTTCTCTTTCGCACGCACAGCATTATTTGCGGCTGATCGTCCCTTTCGTTTGACGATCATATCTATCTCCTTGGACTTGGTGGTCTTGGCCATGCTCCAGATTTTTTTCTCTGGTCTCCTTGATTGCCATCTTAACTGGGACCCCTACAGTTTTGACGGAAACTTCTATACCCATTCCCGATGACGATGGGTCTTTTACAACCCAGAGCTTCAGTGGAATACTGCCATTTGAGGTTATGACCCAATACCATTATTTGGAAATGCGCTTTAACCCAATTCATATCTGCATTTGATGGGAGACGGGTGAGGACATTTAGGTCACGTAATTCTGCAGAACAATTAAGTGAATTTTCAGGTGCGTTTTAGGCCATTACATGCGAACAAATTAATTAAATGTAGGGACCTTCTGTGTGCCAAATCCATAAGAATTACAATGTACATGTTTCTCTGCTATTGGTAGCCGTGGACAAAGTATTTTGCATCATTTTTCAGGGAAATAGTCATTGTTTGGTTATTTTTCACCGTTTTCCTTTTTGTTTTCACCATATGTACAAAAGAGTATATATTTTCAGAATATAAGCTAAAACAAGGATCAAATTGATTAAGTAAGCAAAATGGGGCCGTTTCTGGAGGGTAACGTTCTTTTCTGAGACACCCTTATTGCGTTTACTTTTTTAACTTTATTCTTCACCTCTTCCATCTCTTTTTTCCTTTTGCAAATGCATTTGCCTTTCCATTGTCAGTATTAAGGGAAGGGAGTAGCCGCTTAATCACAAAACTGGCATTAGAATATCGGTAACTTTTGATTTATTTGGACTGGCTCGTGCAAATTTTACCGTCATTTGCAATCAAGCATATTGGGCAACCGTGTTAATAGCAGTCTTTCTCTAGCCTTTTTTGTTTTTGAGTGTATGGAATACACGTTTGCATCCATGAAATGCGTTATCTCAATTTTTTGTCTGTTCTGGTTATTTTAATTTTTAAAATCAATTTTATTCACATGCCTTCCGTTTCAAACTGCTCATTTAGGCAATTCCACCCTCATAAACTAGATTGGATGTGTGTTTGTTGTCATTATGTGTTTCTGCTAAGCCATGGAACAATATCTGCAAAATAGGCCACATGGTCTGTTTCAGGCGCGATTGATTTAATTCATTTGGTGGCGTGGTTTTGACAATTTAAGGTCAGAATTTAAATTAGGCATTTCTGCGCTGGGTTTGCCGCCTCACGATTTTTCTCTATTATTATTATCTTCGAGTAGGTGCTGCGACTAAACTGAAATACAAAGGGTTTGACGTGTGTGTCCATAAAATATGGGTCGTTGGAAATCTAATGCTTTTCGGCTATATTAGGTCCTATCCATATAATTTAATTCTTTATTTTATATATCAATTCCATGTCAGCATTGCTCCGCTTTCTTTTCAAAATGCAAGTTGTGACGCCTTAAGCAATTTATACATGCGCTTCGCGTGAATAAAAAAAAAAACAAATTAGTCCAAGGTATGACATATATTTTGCAGCATGCTTGGAGAGTTCAGGATTTCTGTCTTTACTTGATTTAAATATCTTACATGTCATTTTGCAAGTAAGTTTTTTTTGGTTAGACTTCACTTGTAGGATACAGAGGACGTGAAGTAACGGGAAAAGATGATGTAAATATCAGGCAAAACATAAGGTCTTGTGAATCTACCTCCCAGTCGTATGATTTGGTCCTATATTTTTACCTCGGGAATATTATAAAAGGTGTTAGAACTAGTGGCGGGGAGTGTCGTGTACAATTGATTCCAATGATGGATGCCGCAGGTTCTCAAGAATTGGATACGCACTATTCAAGAACTCCCATGTTTTTCAACCCCTTCATGTTCCACCCCCGTTTGCTGCCGTCTTGGTTGGTTCTGTTTTGGGATGATTTTTGGCATGACGTTAATCGAGGTGCTTTTGTTAAGAGCCTCGTTTTTTCTTCATTCCCTGTGAATTTTCAGCTTTCACTCGGTAGGTTTGGGTTTCTGATATTAAAGTTAAAAAAAAAAAAAAAGTGGGGGGGGGTTGTGTAAATTTTTTGTGCCCAAAATTTCTTTGGCGGAAAAAATCCCTTGAATTTTGTAATATTTTATGTTTATATTTTTATATGTACAACCATTAGGAAATTTAGACAAATTATAGTATGATGGCAAATGATACCTGCGTTTGGTGCTATTCCAGGAAATTCTTCCTAGCCTCCATGAGGTCTGGATACAGATAAGCATGTAACCTTAAAAGGCTATAGGCTACATATTGTCAGACACATTAAATATTTATCAATTCAGGTTCATTTCTGCATCTATGCAAGTGTTTGTTTTGATAGCAAATAATTGACCTTGTGGTCCTGCATGTGACAGATGCTCAGTTGGCAATCCCGGGTGTGAAAATGCCTATTTCCTAGCTCTGTGGACAATAAAAGTGTTTTTTATGAGAGCAACGTAAGAAAAGGGTTTTTGTCAACAGGCTAACGAATTGGTTGTCGCCGTCTGTGCAATTGCAGTTAATTTTAATTTTGCCGTTCGATATTGTAGTTCAATAGGTATGATCAAAGCGCCATCGTTTCGCTCAGGGTATTGTATTGGGTTGCTAATGACGCATTGACTATCTTGGTACCGTTCTGGCTCAGTGCTTGGTGGTTTTTCACAATTGCATCTGTTTTCATCACTTGCGGACGTGTGGTCAGTTTTTTCTGAAAATTCCCGCCCTTCCCTCCCATGTTGCATCCTTTTTGCATCATAATTTGGGGCTTGCTTGGTACTTTTATTTGAGTTTACACATTCCCAAATACATATTAACATACAACTATTAATATATATATACTAGTAATTGCAGTTCGGTATGAGATCCGCTTTGGTTCCCGATTTGCAAATTGAAATTGGGTAAATAAATGTGTCCATTACATAAGGCAGATATATGGTAATTGCTGCTTGGTACAAGATCCGGTTTTGGACTCGATTTGGCAGTTGAAATGGTATACATTATAGGTGTTATAAAGTATTTGCAGAATGGTACTAGATCCGCTTTGGTTTCGATTTTGCAGGATACATTGAATACATAGTATTTTGCAGGTCGGTACAAGACCCGCCGCTTTGGTCTCGATTTGGCAGGTTCAATTGGAATCAATTGGTTACTTCAGCGGTATAATACACGACGTTATAGATCCGCCTTGGGTCTCGATTTGCGGTAAATTTGAAGTGTTATATATGGTATAGAGTTTCGGCAGATCGGTTAATAAGGTCCGCTCGATCTCGATCTGGCTGGTAAATGTTTGTAGTACCTTTAATGTGGTAGTGTGCCATCAGATCGATATAAGATCCGCTTCGGTTCGTGTCTCGATTTGACTGGTTAAATTTTGTAATTGTATGTGTATTTTTTCGCATCTCTTTTACAAGATCCTCTTTGGGGTCTCGATTGGCGGATAATTGTTATTATTTAGTACTTTATGTTCAAGGTGAGGGTCAGCAGATCGATATGACTCCGCTTTTGGTCTCGATTTGCCGTGTAAATTTGTAATTGGTATGTGTATTTTGTGCGCC
>JAMKCH010033243.1:0-16381 GCA_023653785.1 Ophioderma brevispina
TCTAGGACAAATACCACCCGCCACAAAACTACCAAATTTACCAATTCTAGGTTTTATCCTATAGGAACTATAGCGGTGTTGCAATTTTCGCGGCGGAGGGATTTTGTACTGTGCTCCCTTATAATCGCACTTGAATTGTTCAAAATCAAAACAATCGACTCTTAATTATGCTAAATGCATTTGAGAGTTTATCTAAACAAATTGGCGTCTATTAAAAGAATCCTTTTTAGATATAGCAATTTCAATTGCGGGGACCATTTCCGTTTTTCTTTCTTCCATTTGTACCACTTTACACAATCTAAGTATTCACTTCAGAGTTTCCTCACATGCATGACAGGAAATCACCGATTACAATCTCTCAGTATAGAAAACTAGGTTGATTTAACACTTTTGTGAATGTTTTTAATTCCCATAGCGAAATTGTTCATCAATTTTCTTCTTGATTTATTATATAATTTAAATAAATCAAGCCTCAAAAAGAGTTTTTAACGTATAAAATCTATATAGGCTACTTGGAGCGTAAAAATACCAGATAAGTCACGGTTGGGGGGGGGGGGGGGGGTTGGGGGGGTGTGGTTGGTGGTGTGTTTAATGGAGTTGGGGTGAGTGCTATGGACCCCTACTTCCTTGCTTGATATAGAGACCGGGATCATTTTACTTAAAATGTTAACACTGACATCATTTTGAGGGGTTTATACCCCCTCCCCTCCCACCCCCCCAACCTCCCGGGGAGGGGTGCCAAATCGGCCATAACTGTAAATGACCCTGGTCATGTTTTTGTGTTTTTTTAGATGAGAAAAGAGTTCGGGATTTACACTCAATAACGAAAGGACAATAACTTCAACAAAATACAAGTTCATGATATGTTAACCTCTCCGCATAACTACTCGTGGGCTTTACTTTAATAAATTATTCAATTTGAAAAACTTTCAAGCGATAAACATCTTATGATCGCCAAAATTGTGCTTCGTGAGAGGAAATTGCAGAGCCGCACAGCTTCTCGCGGATCATACGTTTTGGTTCCCAGTCGCCGTTTGCGCTCCATCTCGCCTCTCTTTCTCTCTCAAAACGCTGACAGTGAACGCGTAGAAGCAAAACGGTTCAACCAAGGCGGGCATTTTATAAGGGGCACAGTATAAATGGTCCTGCCTATTGAAACACGTGCTTTATTGCTCATCTCTTTTTTCCGTCATATCTTTGCCCCTGCCCTTACCTAAGCAATAATTTGAGGAGGAATTTTTGGACGTCATGCTCCTTTAAAATATCTTCTTTTGAACCTAGATCGACAATTTCAGTTTTTTGCAAATTAGATTTGAAAATTACACACCCTGTTTTTTCCCTAGACTCCTTGAGCCCCGCAAAATCGGTGTTTCACGGGGGTTCACTTATGTCGCCGTACATACCGCCAAGACGGCTTTCTCATCCATTTTTAAATATAAGTTAATAATGATGACTAACGATCCATGATGACACTAAACTATCTCTAGACAATCCCCCGCCACAACACTAACACAAATTACGCTCAATTCTAGGGTTTATCTATAGGAACTCTAGCGGTGTTTGCACGTTTCGCTTCGAGGGATTTTGTACGTGCTCCCATACGGTGTTTCATAGTGTCCCCCCCCCCCCCCCCCCAAATATTGTATTGAATTTATAAAATTAGGACAAGATCATCCCATTAAAACAATCCCCAGATTCCAATTAAAAACAATTGTTGGTCCATTAAAGCAACCCCTGGTCCATTAAAATACCCCCTGGTCCATTAAAACAACCCCTGGTCCATTAAACACCCTCTGGTCCATTAAAATAACCTCTGGTCCATTAAAACAACCTCTGGTCCATTAAAATAACCTCTGGTCCATTAAAATAACCTCTGGTCCATTAAAATAACCTCTGGTCCATTAAAACAACCCCTGATCCATTCAAATAACCTCTGGTCCATTAAAATAACCTCTGGTCCATTAAAACACCCTCTGGTCCATTAAAATAACCCCTGATCCATTCACCAACCTCTGGTCCATCAAAATAACCTAATCCATCGAAAAACAAACCCCTGGTCCATCAAAAAAAACCCCTTACCATTCAAATAACCCCGATACCCATGAAAACAACCTCTGGTCCATTAAAACACCTCTGTCCATTTAAAACAACCTCTGGTCCATTAAAACAACCTCTGGTCCATCAAAACAACCCTCTGGCCAGTAAAACACTCCTGTCCATCAAAACAACCTCTGATCCATTACAATACCCCAGATTCCATTAAAATAACACTTAAGCCATTAAAACAACCTCTGGTCCATTAAAACAACCTCTGGTCCATCAAAATAACCTGGTCCATCAACACAACCTCTGGTTCCCTTAAAAGCGAACTCTGGTCCATCAAAACAACCCCTGGTCTATCAAACAAACCCCTGGTCCAGTTAAAAAACACCTCTGGTCCATAAACACCTCCAATATCCATCCAAAACAACCCCTGGTCCATTAAAATACCCCCTGGTCCATTAAACAAACCCCTGGTCCATTAAAACAACCTCGGGTCCATTAAAACAAAGCCCCTGATCCATTAAAACAACCACTGGTCCATTAAAACAACCCCTGATCCATTAAAACAACCCCTGGTCCATCAAAACAACCCCTGGTCCAATAAAACAATCCCTGGTCCATTAAAATAACCCCTGGTCCATTAAAATAACCCCTGGTCCATTAAAACAACCCCTGGTCCATTAAAACAACCTCTGGTCCATTAAAAAAAAACCCTGGTCCATTAAAACAACTCTGGTCATTCTAATTTCAGACCTTGATGAATAGTAGACCAACAAATCAAGCCGTCTTTCACCATGTAAGAATTCTAAACCAATGTTCCTGTCATTTTTTTTTATCCTTCAGCACCAATTTTTGCACAGTTTTACCTTGTCCCAAGGAGGCAGAATGTGTAAGCGGAGAAAGCACTCACTTCTGTATTTGCCCAGCTGGTTTTGAACATGATGACTGCTATTTACAACGTAAGTCTGACTGATTTTACAAGATCACTACAATCGTTCTTTACATCTAATTCAACTCACACAGTAAGATTTTTTTCACTAATTATGTACTAAGCCATGATATACTTCCACTCGATTGAGCCACTGGTGTGCACAATCCCGATTTTGACCCAAGATCAAACGTTAGGCATTCTCACAAGCAGAAATTGTTCTCTACGACTTGAAGTATATCATAGGCTTAAAAGCAGTGTTGTACTGACTCGCTTACGGAGGGCAGCTCTAGGGCAAAACATTCACATGACCAGCATTAGAATAGGAATGTGGAATGTGGAATGATCAGTTTTGAGATCTGATTCCTAGTTTGATAAGAATGATGTAAGATGGAATTAGTTGACAGAAAATTATATAGCAAAAATTGTAAGGCAATTTAAACAGTAAGAGCAGTTAAGGTGATTACATAGTGTCATGCCGCTTGCCGCTCAGTGGTAAGCTGCTTGGTGTTACGCCACTTTTTTTGCGTAGTGAAGTAAATTTCATCATCAGAGTGGCAAAGTGGCAAGCAGCATGACACTATCAAACAACCTTTAATTGGACCAACAATCACTGAGTTTGGGTGAGTGGGAATCTATCCTATCATTTGAAGTTCTGATGTCAGCTGATAAGGATTCTTGCAAAAAAGTTTTTGAGCTATTGAATTTCAAAATAGCCTTATTTCTAGGCACCAATATATTTTTAATATTCCTATATAGAGGTAAATTTGTTACTAATTAGAGTTGTTATAGTATGTCATATTTCAAAGAGTATGGGTATTGTTTTTTTGTAGCACCTATAGAAGACACTGCTTCGTGTATAGTGGCCATGTGTAATGGAGCAACTGTTGTAGCTGTGAATCAAATGATACATATGAATGCCTGTGTACAGTCGGATGGACTGGAACAAACTGTAATCTAGGTATGTATGTTATGGATAGGGACAGGCTGTGAGGAAGAGAAAGCAAATAGGTTAAAGACACTATCAGTGATCTGCCCAAAATAGTCAAAATATTAGAAATTTGCAGAAAAAGCCTAAAGTGAAGGAAAGGCCATATAATTCTCATAAGTTATTTTTTTTAACTGAAAAATTTGCCAGAAAAGGAAGAAAACAGTAGTGTTCAAAGGTATGAATTGCTATTTCAATTACATGTTGTAGTAAGTGTCCGTACGGACAGTAATGACTAAAATATACGATTTTGTCCTATTCCCTGTAAGAATGTGTTATGATTAACCTATGCCTGTTACGACATACAAACAATCACATTTTTGATGATTTTTTTTATTTTCTGATTTATCAAATCACTGTAGTGTCTTTAAGTGACTGCTTATTGCATTGTACCATAGGGTCATTTCAATGCCCAGTGGGATCACTTTTCCAAGTTTCTCCTTTCAATGATAAGCGGGTGAAATATTTTAATCATTACGTACTCCCGTCATATTAAGCCTGTTCAGAGAGAGGTATGTTTGTAGCCAAGTTGTTTAAAATGTTCAGAGATAGGTATTTGTAGACTTCATGTTTATTTTAAGCATCTTCCAGCTGTAATAGATTTGATAAAATCTTGGAAACATTTTTTACAAAGAATGCTTTCTAGAATTGAGCAAACAGTGACATAAAATCCCAAATTTGTAAATAAAACATATTAAGGTATAGTTTAGAATAATGGGGCATCAGTAAGTAATGTAGGAGGTTGTCGATCTTGATATAAATACAAGCAAGAAATCCTTATATTCCATTAAAGGGGAATGACTCGATTTAAGTCTATCAATTGTTCATCTTCATAAATGGCCTTCACCCCAAAACCCCATCGTAAGTTTTCGCATCGATATTTCAACCTGTTCTGAAGTGAGAACTAAAAAACGTGATTTTCGGTTGTATCATTTTCCTTGATCACGCGTACATTGAATTTAGTTTCGTCTCGTCATAGATTCTGCTAAATCTGCGCATATAAGGCCCCCCCTTCTAAAATATATTTTGTAATCCCCAAGATACTGTGTAAAAATTAATAGGTCAACCAAAATGGGGGCATATTTTTGCTCATAACATCCAAACCAAACCATCCTTTAAGCCCTAAGATTTCAGCAGTGTACATGACAAATAGTAGCTTTCTTCTGATACCAAAATTTTGAAAACTTTCGTAAAATCTGGGGTCCCTGTGATGAGACTTTTAGCAATCGGACCAGGGACCTTTAACCCAAATGAAGCCAGAAACTCTAACGACCTACTGTATAGTGGAAAGTTTTATAAGGATTTGTTCCATTTTTGTGTAGTTAAAATTTAAAACCACACATTTAAAAGCCCTGAAAATATTTTTGACTCTTAACCCTTGGCACTACCTGCCAATCTATTGGCATCTAAGCCCTATTTTGATTGGTTCCTTGGAAGGTAATATCATTAATGAGCAAATCAGAGATACTGTTAAGAATGGTGGTATGGTTTACACAGAGATATAGAAGCATATTTTGATTGGTTTACTCGATCGATCATCATGTCGTTTCTTTAATGAGCTAATCAGACCCGATTGTATCATCGGTTAAGTACCCAGGAAGTCAAGTTCTTATTCAGTGGGAAAGGTTAAGTGTACAAACATGGTTGTCAACTATCTAATATGAGATGAAATTAGATTATGCATTGTATGCCATGTTTATTTGGTGCATATAAAACCGGGGTACACGGTGTACGCGGCTAGGACAGGTTAGCAGTTGGAGAAATATTTTTATCTCTATACTATTTGTGATAAAAATTAGTCCATTTACTCAATGATTAAAACAATCAAAACTAAGCAAGAAGAAATAAAAGATAAGATTTGTTGTTTTGCACATCCGTAATCATGTCATATTGGATGGCTTGTCCTATATTTTTATCATATCCGGTTCAGCATCCACTAGACCACATATTGGACACACATCCATTATACACAATATGAATAGGCAATAGAATCCCGTCCTTTATTCTCAAAATATTTTTTGTTTTTTGAAACCTGCCATTTAAAAATAATATAAACACATTTATAGAGTGCAAAATACCAAGTTTCTAAGCCGCTGTATGATACATAATCAACAGCCTACACACAACCACAACACAAAACAAACAAAAGAGCAAATAGTCACCCAAGAAGAAGGTTTTGAGCAATGATTTGAATTGACCAAATTGAATCAGCAGAACGGAGGGTGCAGGGGATATTGTTCCAGAGTTCGCTTGCAGCCACTCAAAGCCCGGTCCGCCATAAGTAGTAGTCTTGACAAGTGGTCTGGGTCCCAAGCAGCTGCCGTGCTGAGCGAATTCGAGTCGGTAGTGGATAATGATATGAGTTTCTGGCCGACGCAGCAGGTGCACAACCATGAATGGCTTCTAAGTGAGCAACAGGACTTTGAAGAAAATTTCGGTCCTCATAGTCCACCACGAGACCATGAAGAATTGTAGAGAATCTTCCATGACAACCCTGTACCTGTGATAATACGAGCTGCAGAATTTTGATTCCTGAGTGAAGACAGAAGATTTTTTAAACAACACAAAAAAACAAAAAGCCATTGCAGTCAATATGAGATGAAACAAAAGGCACGATGAGGCGCTCAGTGGAACTGCCACCCAAGTATTTGCGAACGCGGCCGATCTCACAAATACCAAAAGAAGCTTTCCGACATATATTACGAACATGGTCCCCTAGCTGCAAGGTATCATCAAGCAAACGCCCAGGTCCTCGGCTGAATCTGAAGCATATAGGTCGGAGCCTCCAATGCAGATGGATGGTAACATGGAGCAGTTGAATGGGGAGTTGACATCAAAGTCAGATAAAGTTGAGCATCATCAGCACAAATGACACGATGGATCTCATGGTGAGCACTGATGACATCGCTCTGTGGAGCGCTATACATGACAAAATCCAACGGTCCCCCAACAGAACCCCGGGGAACACCCCAAGGAAGCGGAAAAGGGTCCGAGATGGAATCACCAATAACAATGGCCTGTTTGCGACTGTCGACATAAGAGATACACCATTTTAATACAGTACCACCTATGCCATACCTCCTTTGGAATCTTTCAAATAACATAGTGTGGTTCACAGCATCAAAGGCAGAGGAGCAGTCAAGCAAAACAAGCACAGCCCCATGGCCACCGCCAAGAGCGAGCAACAAGCCGCCCGTGACACACAGCAGCACAGTTTCAGTAGAATGGAATGGCCCGCAGGCAGACTGGTTAACAGAAAGTAAATCATGTTCCCGCATGTACTCCCCAATCTGCGTAGTCACAATCCCTTCAAGAACTTTGAAAATGAAAGGCAAATTGGCCACAGGTCTGCAGTTCCCCAACTCGCCTGGATCAAGATTCCGCTTTTTCAACAATGGCGCAATGTGGGACTGTTTTAAAGCATTAGGCACAGTACCAGAAGCAAGCGACAAGTTTATCATTTTGGTGACATGTGGGAGCAGCACACTGAGACAATCCTCAACCAGCGATGCAGGCAACAGACCAAGCTGGCAAGACCCGGATGCACCCCCACTGACAACCCCGCACACCGCATCCTCAGAAACCCGCCTGAACTCAGCAAAACTGCTCCCACGTGACCCAGTCAAAGTGACAGACAGAGGTGGAGAACCCATGCTGCCGAGTTTCTCACAAACCACCTTGACTTCACCATGAAAGCACAAGCCAAACCGATTGGCAAGTTCTCTTGAGGAAGCATGGTCTGGGAGAATACGAGATGAATTTACAGAACATAATTTATTTACAATGCGAAACAAGTTTTTTTCATCCGAATTAGCAATCTCACTACAATGGTAAATACACTTTGCCTGCTCAAGTATAGATATATATGCTTTACATTCTTCACTTGTATATTTGCCTATCATGTCTAATCCAGATTTAAGCATTTACTTCCAGTCTTTTTTACGAGATTTTGCTTCACGAAGCTTGCGGCAGAATACCAGGGTAACTCTTGGCTCGGACAGTGATTACCTTTGTTCTTGGGCATTCTGGTCGAGAGAGCATGTAAAATTTATTGTCTGATCAGCAAGATCAGAATCATTTCACGGTGCAAGTACAGAGCATAGTTTACTTACACAGACGGATTCCCGGCAATGGTGTTTTCCCGGCTATTAAAAACTGTACAACAAAAAAAAAATAAAACAACTACCACTATACTCTGTCATAATTTCCTTTCCTCTGCATCCAAACTGATCCCGCCAGACAGAACTATGACAATGCACAACACAATATATTATATAGTTATTAGGTGAGTTTGGGGTGATACGTATATATATTCTAGTCAAGGATCCTGTATCGGGCGAGTGCGCAGCCCGAGCCCCGATACAAATCCGAGACTAATATAATCCGTATGCACCACAAAACTCGCCTAATAACGATTTTATCATACCAGCAGAACAAAAAAAGGCACAACAAATGGCCGTAAGAAACAATAGAAGGGTGGCAGCACAAACAACAATACTTTACCGGTAAATTGACATGTAGGCAGATTGTTTTAAAAATGAATGCAATGGTGACAAATTTTTCAGCGACAAGAATATTTGAAAATAAACCGCCTAAAAATTTTCTTTTTCTGATTCACAAAACAAAATTATTGTATATTTTAAAGTCTTGTATTATATGTGAGAGCATTTATGCTGAAATCTTGTTTCAACTCCGGATCAACATATACTAAAATCGCCAATGTTAGCAGTGATTTACGTCAATTTTCGGATTTTGTTGCCATGAATCATGATGCCTGGTCCCGCAATGCGCAGTTCCTAACTGACATGATAAGGACGTTGAGACCGCCAGGGCGTCCCCGACCATTTTTAATGGGGGGGGGGTTAGTCAGTGTGCCGACAAAATCAGTGGGCCGGATTCAAGAATTAGCAATTTTTTCGACTTCGCTTCGCGTCACAAGTAGACCCAAATTGTTTTTCACTAGGTTTCGAAATTCTGAAGAGCGTGGGGGGGGGGGGGGAGGGTGAGTCAATCACAACCGACCAGCCTGCAACTGACAGTAATTCATTCTCCAGCAATGCAACAAAACAACATGCAGGTGGTAGTCAACCCCCGCCGACAATCCGCCCATCAAGCAGTTGCGCCGACATTATACACTGTTCGCCGACAAGTCAACATTTTGCCGACACAATTTTGCAAATGGGGGGGTGTCACACCCCCCACAACCCCCCCCCCCCCTCATTGGGACTGCTGGGTCACAGCGCGTCGAGAGGGTTGATACGGGATATATCTAGTCCATTAAATACAATGCGATTATCCAATGAAAATCGAGTGGATCTACATCATGGTATGATAAATGCGTGTACCACGCAGCACTCTGATTCGTGCATATGTAACCCTATTGCAGAAAGAAATGTGATGGGAATATAAAATACCTCACTGTATTAGACAAATGCTGTAATTAACCATCAACATTTTGTTTTGTGCAGAACATTAATGAATGTAACAGCAATCCTTGTTCAAATGGAGGTACCTGTATCAATGTAGGGCATCATTCTCATGTGCCTGCCAAGCCGACTACAGCGGGGTCCGTATGTGGAAAATAGGTAAGTAAGTAAGGGTCATGGTCAAGCCTGATGGACTTTGTAAAACCTATACAAAAATTAAGCGAGGGGTAGAGAAGACTATATAAGCAGTTTATAATAAGGCTGTTGTATAATGCCATATTTTTGGTAAACAGTGGAAATTGGTTCATGGTCACTTACTACCGTCATATGTTGGTTAGTTGTGCAGCAGATAGTAAAGGGTGATTTCCTTGCCTAGGCCCCCTAAAGGCCGTGATATACTAGCAAGAAGCATAGCATTTTTTATGATGGTTACTTCTGACATTGTTTTAAGCGAGAATATCTAATCGATAAATCGCTAGCATGCCCAGTGACTTGACGCAATCCATTTGACTTAAATTTAACGTCAGCTGCTCTGATTCTTGCAGCGTTACACGCTGGCAGCATGTGAAAACTCTATGAGCATTTTATCATCGGTGATTTTCATTCACCGACAACGCTGTGACGGCTAGTAACTGTGGCCAAAACATTTCAACAAAAGTTTTCCATTGCCAGTGGCAAAGTGGTCTGAAGCAAAAACTGATGACCTGAAACCCTAGTATTCTATGTTTTTTTTTAGCACTTATAAATATTCATGAGATAATAGGCATAATTCATTTCATTGGTCAATGCGCCAGACCAATGGATGATAATTGAGCTAGTCAGTGAATTTGGGGCTCTTTCCCATAGCCGGTATTTTTTACTACTTTCCCTACATCATCATACCCAGAGGCGAAAGTTATCTATGTTAGTATTTTGTCACGCAATTGTAGTTATTATTGTTCTGCCTAAAAGAAGGAACTTCCTCCGTTGTTAACAACAACAACAAATGGCTGCTGCCGTATTCGTCAGCGTATTTGCACGACGCGAAATTGCTGCTGTTAAGGGGACAAAAGAAAGTGCAGCATAAACCGGGCGTGGATTTGTATGTCCGGAAGGCTGTGAACATCTTTCATATCTACGACAGAAAAAAGTGAAGTTCTCAGGTCTATCACGGACTCTGAATCGCACATTTTTTCGCGACTTTGTACCCCTTGTTTTGGGTAATTTTACGCCGAGGTTCTTAAAACGGGATACACAGTCATGACAGCTCAACACGATATGGTTTCCAAAGCTAAAGGGGGGGGGGGGGACACTTTGGAAATAACATTATCTCTAAATATTATAAAGGTGTAATAAAACAAATATTACATGCTATGTCGGGGAACTAGTGTGCAACTATGTTTCCCTCGGTACCGGCTACAGGCCTACCACCCCTCACCTTCGGGTTCGGGGTGGTAGGCCTGTAGCCAGTACCTGGGGAAAAATAGATTGCACTTTTTCCCCTCCAACCAGTAGTAATTGTTAAACATGAACTAAACCAAAACTATGGAAAAGCAGCCCACTATAAAGGAGTTAATTTCAACTGTTTACAATGACGAAATGCATTTTATATACGGCAAAATTCGTGACTTACCGCATATCTATGCTACCAGAGGGCAAGGTTGCCAAGCAGTCTTAGGATTGGAACGCCAGAACGGTGTATGATGATAGCAATCTATGTTTTACACCCTATAAATATTCATGAGATAATAGGCATAAGTTCCTTTCATTTCATTGGTCAATTGGCACCGGACCAGTGAATGATAAATTGAGCTATCAGTGAATTTGACTATTTTCCCCTTCGGTATTTTTTACCTACAACTTTCCCTATAATCAATCGTACCCGAGGGCAAAAGTTTCTATGTTACATTTTGTTGTCAAGCATTGTAGTTATTATGGGTTCTACTAGAAGGAGGAACTTACTCCGTTGTCAACAACACAAATGGCCGCCGCCAGTAGTTCGGTCCTGCGTCTTTGACAGACGACGAAATTGCTGCGTTAATACAACATAAAGATGCACAAAACACGCGATTTGTCGCCGGAAGGCTGTGAACAGTTTTTCAGACTAGTGTACGGAAAAAGGAAGTTCTCATTGCGAAGCTGAAGTGCTAAATTGTGCCGACTTGGACGAGTTGTTGGCATGTTGGGGTGATTTTTCTGTAGCAGGTTTGTACGGGATGAGGCGATTTTTTAAAAGAAAAGCCAAGTTACAGTCAACACGATATGTTAACATTCGTTCCCAGTACGCATAAATATTTTAATAAGGTGTCAAAAACCAATACTACATGCTATGTCTGAGGAAATAGTGCAACTTTTCCCTCGGACTGGCTACATGCCTACCGACCCCTCACCCTTTGGGTTCGTGGTGGTAGGCCCTGTGCCAGTACCCTCGGGGAAAATAGATTGCATCTATTCCCCTCCAACCCTGTAGTATTTGTAATACTACCCAGAGTGCCAGGTTCCAGCATCTTAGTCATTGACTGCCCATAACGGTGTATGATTGATAGAATCTATGCTACCCGATGGCAAGTTTCAGCATCTTAGGCATTGACTGCCAGAACGTGGTCTGATTGATAGCGTCTAATGCTACCAAAGAGGGCAAGGTTGTCAACGTCTTACCTTGGACTGCCAGAACGGTGTATATTGATGCCACTCTATGCTACCAAGGGCAAGGTTGTCAAGCCGTCTTAGTCATTGGACTGCCAGAACGGTGTATGATTGATAGCAATCGATGCTACCAGAGGGCAAGGTTACCAAGCAGTCTTAGCCATTGGACTGCATAACGGTGTATTATTGATAGCAATCATAACCTCGGTTGCTGACCAGAGGGCAATGTTGCCAAGCAGGCTTAGGCATTGACTGCCCTAACGGTGTATGATTGATAGCATCTATGCTACCACGAAGGGCAAGTTTGCCAAGTCATATCTTAAGACGCATTGGACTGCCAGAACAGGGTGTGTATGATTGATATGCAATCTTGCTACCCATAGGGCAAGGTTGTCAAGCAGTCTTAGGCATTGGACTGGCCTGAAACGGTGTAGATTGAGAGCAATCTATGCTACAGAGGGCACGGTTTTCCAGAGCAGTCCCCTTAGGCATTGGACTGCCATAACGGTGTATTATTGCAGCAATCTATGCTACCAGAGGGCAAGGTTACCAAGCAGTCTTAGCCATGGACGCCAGAACGTGTATGATTGAATAGCAATCTATGCTACCAGAGGCAAGGTTGCCAAGCAGTCTTAGGCATTGGACTGCCTGAACGGTGATGATTGATGGCCTTTGGTCTAGTCCGGCAAAAGTGGGTTTCTTGTCGGAACTCCAATAGTTTTTTATAAGATCGGTAATTGCATCATCACACAAATGTAGTGCGATTATGGGAATTTCTCCTGCTCACATTGATTATGTTATTTATGCCCATGATTTACTAAGCAATCGCAAGGAACATATCATTTTATGACACAACAATTAGTGCAATGATTGAAAGCACACTGCCTGGTAAATCTAATCCAATAAATTGCTAAGCATGCCCAAGTGACTTGACGCAAGCAGTTGACTCTTCCAAATTCAACTGATCGTTTCAATTCAACTCATAACTCTTGATGATGCTTTTTATAGTCGCATCACTGCGACAAGCTAAGAATGTGGCCTTTGGGGGTACTTACACATAAAATATGCAGGTATGTTACAATATTAACATAAGCTGATAAAAATATCAAGACACAGTGTGAAATACCAATGTTATCTATCTTCAGATGTATTACCAATCCTTGTGAAACCAATCCATGTATGAATGCGGGCGCTGTTCATTTGCTACAATCAATTCATTCTGTATTTGTCTGACGGCTGGGGTGGAGCTGTTTGTGAATTAGGTAAGGAATATGATCCATCTTAAAAGTGCATGAAATTCTAAACCCCAGTTTTCTTTGTGGCAACCTCCACACTTGGCCATTTAGATTAAAGAGAGAACCAGAAACCAATGAATGGCTCGACCTCTTCTCCCTATTTCACTCCCCAATTGATCATAAAATAATGATAGTATACAATATTGGACTTGTCCATTGAGGGAATAGTCAATCTATGACACAGGGGTGTATCTCGAGCGTGTACTATTTCCCGACGAGCGGAGCTGAGAGAAAAATAGTATGGTATCGAGATCACCGAGGGTCAAAAGATTTGACTATGTCCCGAAATATAAAAGGCAGTTAATATTTGTTTATATACCTCATAGATAGATCCTTTCGGCTGCAGTAACGAGACTTTAATGAGCTAGGGCAGAAAATTACAATACCGGTCACAGAGTTACTATACCGGTCAAAGAGTTACGATATACCGGTCCAAAAATTACTTTATTACCGGTCCAAAAACAATTACTAGACCGGCAGAAAAGTTACTATAACGGGCAAAAAAAGGTACTATACGTGTTTTATGCGGAAAATAGTGAAACTATACTATGTTCATATGACTTTCATGTAACCAATCAGATGACAAGGATCTTACTATGAGGGATATAAATTCAGGTATAACCCACCCATTTAAAGCATTAATACGGATACATTTGATGGATTCAAGACATTTCCATACTCCTGGGTTCATCTTTAAAGGTGGGTGACCCAACTATCAATACAAACTTGACACCCCCCCCCCCCAAAACACACACACTTCTTACCTCAATAAAGTTATATTGAGGGGTTTTTTTTTTTTATTTGTTTGGTATTGGTCTCAGAAGGAAAATTTAATTGTAATATTGTCTATTATCTAGGGAAATCTTACCACCTGACGTTAAGAACAAAAAAATATTCCCAAATGTGGTCGACCACACAATCTTCCACACAATGGCCTATGGACTAATTTATTGTTCTACTATCCAATGGCTGTAACAATTTAACTCACAATATCTAATCAGATGTTTTTAGGGGATATGCTTTCATGTGGAGGGATAAAAACATAAAGCTAAATATGATTAGGGTCACCCACATTAAATAAATAGTACAACCCTTAACAAAATAATAACAATATTCAAATTCAATTTTAAATTTTTGGGGGAAAAAGTTTTTTAAAAAAAAAGATTGACTCTTTTCCCCCAAATACTGCTAACATTCTGACTCACTCTAAACCCCCCTTGAGCAAATCTGCCTTTCTTTCTATACATCATTTCGATTGCTAATTACATCATATGTTCATTGCATATTATTGAAAATGAAGATTTCAAATATAAGCTTCAACCCAGTTGGTGGCGGCCAGCCTCATCATTATATAGCAACTCACCAAAAATTGTTCAACAGCAATTACCGAATACAGAGTGCAAGCCCAAACCAAGTTGGGTGCTTGTGATGTGGGTTCCCGTCCTGGGTGTTTCCTTTCATGACCCACATACGACATCGTCCGTTGTTCGTTATTCATACAAAAAAATTCAGAAACAACCGTTCCGTGGAGTGATCTTCATCTTCCCAACGGTTTTTGTTGAATAAGAAAATATTCCTTGAACCACATTAAAAATTTCAGAAGTTTCGTCTAGATTTCTCTTTTACGTGTGTAAAAAACCCATGGCAACGTCGAATTTGGGATTTCTTGGCCCACTCCCCCTGCTTCAACCTACCACCATGCTTACCATGTTGGTGGAGTGCTAAGCAATGACATGAGTTCTATTGTATCATCAACATGAATACTCACAGTGTTTACTGAATTTCTATTTCTTTATTTACAGATGAGGATGAGTGTGTCAATGCCAACTGTCTCAATGGGTACACATGTACAGATATTTAAATGGCTTATGATTGTGGGCGTGATCCCAGCCATGGGCAAAACACTGTAGAGGGCATAAGTCGAATAAACACAGGCCTGATTGAACTTTGTTAAGTTAATTCATACAATATAAAGGGAGAATTGACTGAATTTGTAACATTAAATAGCCCAAGCGTGTAACAACCGATCTCTACTCACATCCTGCATGTTGGTGATGTTATTGTGCAACACTCTCGGTGCATGGTTGTTGTGGTGCAAGCACACGCACATAAAAATCTTGTTACACGTTTACATGTTATTAGTGTTTGCATTTCTGCCAATGTTCTGCTGTCTGTTGTCCAATCAGCCATTTTTCCGACAATAATTATGTAAAACCAATCGAATGGAAGAAAACTGCTTCTAAAAAATTCCTAATGACTATTGTGCTTGTAACAGAAGAGATATTTAGTTATGTGACAACCTGTGGCATTAGCTGTGTTTTTCACCGCACTCCACTCGCTAATGCCAATGAACCAAAATATTGTCTCATAAATATGCATAGCGCTTTTCACATACGATGATATCAATATATGGTGTTGCCCAAAACTAGGGTAATGAAATGCTTAATCTCGTACTACTTTACTTTTGGCCACCTCAAATCTGATTAATATGCTGTTCAGGGAAAATCTGTGGTACTGTGTTATAAATAGCACATCTTTGGTTAAAATCATACAAATTTTTTTAGCAGGAAATTTTAGATGTAACCTTTTCATTTCAACAACTCACCGTATCTCCTTGTACAGGACATACCGGTGTGATTCGTTGTATCAACCCACATTGATATGCAAATTACCGCTTCACGTCCAGTGCAGTGTTCACAGGAAGTGTGTTTACGCAGTAACACTTAAGTCTGCGCGCTGTTCGTCCCCCACTTTTAAAACTCTGAGTACCGGCGCAAGTACACCAGTAAACTGCAAAGCAACAAACAAACCAAAACTATTGTTTTTTTGCTTTAGATTTTTCTAGGAAAGCTTTTTGGGTCTAACTGGGACATTTTATGTTATAAGTGATAATAATATTGTAATATATACCACGATATTAATATTTTTCATAAAGATCTTTCCCTTTGTTTGAAAAGGGATCAAACATTTACGAGAGTGGTTCTCATCACAAATCAACAACTCTGCATCCTATGCATCCGTGTATTTTTATCCCGCTCGGGGTTTAGATGCCCGAGCGGGGATAAAAAACACAACG
>JAMKCH010033244.1:0-32483 GCA_023653785.1 Ophioderma brevispina
CCCGCAACAGCCCACCCCCTCCCCTATAGCATAGTAGTCTCATGTAGCGAAGGAATTTTGCCTATCCGATGCACCGTTTCAGAGATACAGCAATTACGCATATTTAATTAGCTCATTTGCATACCTAAGCCGCATATATCACATACTTGCAAATTGCAAAAAAGATGTGCCCTATGATGGGCTTTCATGCAGCGCAGGAATTATGAGTATCCCATGTACCGTTTCAAAAATATAGCAATTACGCTGATTTTTGCATATTAATTAGCTCATTTGCATACTCAATTTTGCACGAAATACGCCAAAAATCTAATCAGGTCAAGAACTCTTCAGCCCGCTTCCCTCCACCAATTTACATCATTATACGCCTTACGGAACTCCAGAAAACTTGTACACAGGCCTTGCAGGATAATTCTCGTAAATTATGCAAATTAGATACCTAATTAGCATATTTTACGGCCACAATCTAATCAGGTCGAGAACTCAACAACCCGCTTCTTTCCACCAAGTTACATCATTGTCGCCCTTACAGAACTCCAGATAAATCGTATACAACATGGGTTAACATTTTTATCACGGACAAACGAACGGACGGACGCTGCTCATTTCATAGTCCCCGTTCCGGAACGGGGACGGACGGACGCTGTTCATTTCATAGTCCCCGTTCCGAACTCGTTCGGTGGGGACAATAATACTTGCAAATTGCAAAAAAGATGTGCCCTATGATAGGCTTTCATGCAGCGCAGGAATTATGAGTATCCCATGTTTATTTTATTTTTGTGATGTATAGATGAGTTGACATGTGACGTCAATGCCGGGCAATGAACAAAGCACTGCCCGGCAGTATGCATGAGCATCTGCAGGGCTTGTGCTTTTAAAATTCGCGCTCAATCAGGTGTGATAAGGCTATTGAATGCTGTAACTGAATGGGCATATTCTTTGCACCTCTAACAAGTCAGTAGACCATGTGCTAACTTGTGTTTGTAAACATTGATGTCACCTCATCTATATGGTTGGGACCCTGACATAATTAAAAATTAGAAAAATTCCCGGAAGCGTTTTCTTGCTATGATCGATTTTAGCATCATTTTATCACATTTCCCATAGAACTGTGTACAAATTTTGGCAAAAAATGTGTTTTTTATAACGTAAATATCTCGAAAACGAAGTCCGTAACCCCCCTATTTTTATTATAGATTTTGAATCAGCACCAATGAAAATACCCTATATCAAATTTTAAAGAAAATTCCAGGAAGAATTCTATCATGCAGCATCCACCTTAATTGATTTTTGCTTTTTTTAGTCTATAACTCTGAAACTTTAGGCTGTAGATATTACAAACTATACCTTTTCTGATTCCTTATGGTTAGACACATTATATGGTATACTTTTCAACATGGATCAATTTAAAAATTTGACCCCTGTACAAACTTTGTGTCTTTGCCTCCTCTCCTTAAGGCACCATTTGCAGTACTTAAGAATCACGTTTCAGGGGTCTCTGTCATGCTGTCAACAAATTTAATCCAATCACTCACACCTTTTGTACTTGAGATGTGTTACAAATGTCTGCTAGCTCCCAGGCTATAACAGTACTATAGGATACTATGTATAACAAAGTTCAGAATCCGGAATTTGTACAACTGCTGTACTTAAGTTTTTGTATAAATAATCCTTAGCAAAAGTTAGCATTTTGTATTTCTTAGCCCCTTGTTTGTTTTTACTCTGTCCTTGTCTTTATTGCTTTCGTCTTGTTGACTTTAACCACCAGCTTCACAGACGAAGACTTTCGCGCATCATAATTGGAATTTTCACCAACACTAAATTGAACGTCATCAAACTTAATTTCCTTGCATTAACCGTTACTTACAGACCCCAATCAACTCAAACATGTGACCACCCATCCTTCACACACTCACCCACAACCAACTCTGGTTCTGACTCCCTATCACACTGACGACAGCTTCAACACAATTAATTAAAAACCATCAAGCAACGAATCATTTTCCATATTCCATTTCAACTGTAGTATCACAAAATTCATAGTGAAGAATCACTAACTACCGATCACTCAACACTCTTTCTCTGGTCTTAGCATTTTCCAGAACATGACTTAATGACACCAAATCACCACCCCACTTTAATGGCTACACGTACATTCCAGGACCATGACATCTCACTGGCAGAGGAAGGGAGTTTGTCTTTACATAAATAAATCACCTTCAACAAAATCAATCAACAACAACACCAGGACCAGAATTGATCACTTTTTATCGAACTCACCATTACCACAAACACAGACCAACACACATAACTGTAGGAGTTCTTACAGACGGCATGAAAAACAATCCAAAATTTTAACACAGCTTAGAGCAGCTTCTCACTGAAACTAAATAAAACCAACCGTGATGCTCTATATTGTCCGGTAACTTTAATATCAATTTTCTCAATTATTCACTCATCCACACATTCATGACTTTATAAACACAATCACTTGCAACAATCTTATATTCCTAAATTTAACAGACCTACAAGAATTACGCATAACACAGCCACGCTCATTGATAACATTATTACCAAACTCACTGACACCAGGATCAAAACCAGGATATTTGTCACTGACACGACAGATCACTTCCCAATATCTCATTACATCTCTTCAAGTGACAGGAGGAGATTTTTTTTAGGATATGACTTTATCTCAAAATTTCACTGGATCGGTTGTGACCACCTACTGTGTTAGTGAACGGTTCGAAGGTTGATTGGACAAAAAGGTGCAAAAGGAAAAACTGCAAACCTTGTGTGAACTTGCCTGCTATCGTAATCGTTCCCATGAAAACAATGCTTGGACTTTCTGTCGTGCACGAACCGAAAACTACTAAATCATCTCTTATTAACATAAAGACGGCATAGTCAGATTATTCACTTCAGGTGTGATTAGATCACATTGTAAGCATTCCAAATATGTAAAAACCCTAAGGATTCAAAAAAATTGGGGCGCTTCTTTCTGGAAATCTTCCTCATGTTCCTCTTTAAGAATAGCTGCCACAAAAACAACAATCACTAAACGTGGACTACAGAGATCACAACATTCGCACATTTAACTGTAGCTCAACACTGAATCATGGAAACATATACTCACAGAAAATGACCCTAAACGTAGACGATACAGCAACTTCATTTATAACTTATAAGAAACATTACACAAATTCATTCCTTACAAAAAGAAGGACCTTAAACAATCGTAACCATACGCAGCCCTGGATGACAACTGCAATTTCCAAGTCAATCAAACACAAGCACGGCCTCTACCAAAACATACTGAAGAAAAAACACACCAGCAACCAAACAACAATTCAAAAAACACATTAACTCCCACATTATTATTGCCAGAAAAAAAAACAACAAAGAACAATTGCAGAACTCAAAAATGATCTTACCAAACCTGGACATTCCTCAACAAACATCTCGGCAGGAAGGTAATCAGTGGGGAGCCCGGAGTTTGAAAAAAGTCAAATTACGGGGGCTGAAAGGCTAAACTTGTCCAAAAAAGGCCAAAAGGCCTCCTCACATCTTCCCCTCTCACCCCCCACTACACACACACCCCGCACTCTCCCCCCACCACCCCCGTCTCCCTCTCAACCTTTCCTTCTTCTCCCACATCTTCTCCCCCATCCCTCCTCCCCTCCCATCCCTTTCCCTCCTCGCTGATTTGCAAGATTTTGCAGGACTTACCGGGGGCGCGCACCCCCTCCGCCCCCTCCTGGATCCGCGCTGCAAATCCCTGACCTTTTCACTCATAATAAAAGAGATAACTGACCAGCTTGACATAGCTAACGCATTCACCGATCACTTCACTAACTAGGCAAAAACTTGGCTAACAAAATTTCCACTTCAAATAACTCATTTAACAAACACCTCCAAAAAACACATTCACCTTAATGTTCTGGATCCAGTTACTGTAGATGAAATTCACAAACTCGACTGCTGAAAAACCATGGTAAAAGTGCGGGTAACGACAAGATAGATACTGGGATTGCTAACAAATCATATGATAAACAAATTTCGAATATGATCGCACATATTTAACCAATTCCTTATTTCACCGGAACTTTCCCCAGATCACCTCAATCAGCCAAAGTCATTCTCTTTACAAAAAACAAAGATGCACATAAACATTGAAAATTACAGGCCCATTTCGGTTCTTACATCGTTTTAAAACTACTTGAAAACACGGTATTTGACGTGATGCGTAAATATGTCCACGCCGACTGTCGCGATCACTAAGAAGTGAAAAATGAACTACATTCATACATCACCCCTCTGAATCTGGGCAAACAGCCCTTACACTTGGACCACTAGATGCCTTACTAAACCATGTAATGACTAACGACATTGAAAATTCCTTAAATTCACTAAATTTAGTTAAAAATTTGATAATTTATTCCGTTTGCAACACTATTTTGGAAAAAAAAATATGTGACACTTTTAATTTGGGGAACCTATGAGAATGAAAAGAGGTGAAACCACTGAATTTTACGTATTTTAACATTTTCCAAGAAAGTAAACAGGCTGGCAACCCGAAGGGAGGACTCAAGTGCAAACCAGAACTAACAAAACAGCTTTCAAATGAAATCTGGGATACTACATAGGTAAGAGCTTTGTTGGGTACACTTTGCTCACCACCTAGGCATTAGGGTTTTTGTGTATATATAATTAGTCATTTGCATATTTAATCAGCCCGAAATCTAATCAGGTCAAGAATCCTCAGCCCGCTCCTTCCACCAAGTTACATCATTAATGCCTTACGGAACTCCAGAAAACTTCGTACACAAGCCTTGCAGGAAAACTTTCATAAAATATGCAAATTAGTACTTAATTAGCGTATTTTTACACCCAAAATCTTGTTAGGTCGAGAACTCATTCCACCCGTTCTATATACAAAGTTACCATCATATCCGCCTTACAGAACTCCAGGAAACTTGCACACAAGCCTTGCAGGAAAACTTTAATTAAATTATGCAAATTAGATACTTAATTAGCATATTGTTACACCCAAAATCAATCAGGTTGGGAAACTAATCAACACGCTTCTTTCCAACAAGTTTACATCATCGTAGCCCTTACGGAAACTCCAGATAAATGTACCAATGTTGAAATGGTGTGTTGCAATATTGACCTTTTCCCTTGACTTTTTTCCCTACCCCGTGACAGACCAGGGGAGGACCCTGGGGGAATGAATTACATGGTGAGTAGGGGACCCCCTAATCTACAATATACCAAAGTTGGCTACTCTAGCTCATCCAGAAAAAAAAAAGATATGCCAAAAATGTTCAGGGTTAAATTTTTATCACGGACTTACGCGACTGGACATACGGACGGAGCCCATTTTTATAGGCCCCTCCCGAACTTGTTCGCTGGGGGACAAAAATCAAGTACACATGCACGTCTGTCTACATCTTCAATAAAGCACAACATTCTGTCAATGAACAATACGGTTTAGGCCCAAACGCTCAGCTTACATGGCACTCCTTGAACTAACAACCAACCATAAATTTGCATTAAGGTAGAAAGATCTAATCAAACTCAATCTTACATTTAACATTTTTCATGTATGTTCATGCATAATATTAAATTATATGGGGAAGGAATTATGTGCAATCCCGACACTTTCTGAATAGATTATGCAAATAAGAGATCAAATATGGCACCAAATGGTTGCCATTTGAACAACTATTTGATGCTCGCTCCTGCCCTGGCCAAAGGGTACCATCTATCAACATAAAAATGGGGTGGTGGTGTTATTTTTGATCAATTTACACAATTTCCTTGTGACTGACGATTTAATTTTTTCTAATTCTGAAAAGCTAGTTTTGAGTAATATTTCAAAAATATGAAAACTACGTGAATTTTGCCAGCTTCATGTTCAATGCTAATAACTCAAATCATGGGTAGACTTATTGAAAAATAATAAAATGTCAGTAAAAAAGCAGAGTCATTAACTAAACAAAACTCTTGCCAAATGGCATTTTATTTTGAAGAAACAAAAACTGGAGATTGGGCATCAAATTGGACATTTGGTCCAAAAACGAAAGTCGAGAAATATGTGCGGAAATGTTTTTAGGATACTCACTGCCAATTAAGGTAGTGTCAACCCTGGTGCTTTTGTTTTACACGAATTTCTGATTTTTGCCACCATTTTAAACATCAAACTGTGTTCTATAGTTACCAAAAACAGGTTACCACTGCAGACAATCTCTGAAGCTGGATTTTTCCCGATTTTTTTTTTAAAACAGCATTGTGACCATAAAAGTCACAAATAAAAACGCTTGGTCTAAACGGCGGGAATTTAAGCACATTTACGCCGTTCAGGCCGCAAGGCGGCACAATCCGCGTCGCGCGGTGAATTTGGTGCCTGCTTAATGAAGCGTGCGGGGGGTGTTTTAATGTACTTTTGCGCTGAACGCATCTAGGAAAAACAAAACATAATATTTGAAATGTAAAAATAGCGCAAATTTAGACAAGATGATGAAATTTCAATTTCTTATAATTTCTGGAGTGTTAGAGACAAAATATGTTGATTCAATAGTGCATAAAGATGTATTTGCATCACTTGCACAACATACTCAATATGGAAGTTCAAAGATTAAATTACTTGAGAAGAGACAGCTTGAAATGGCAGTGAAAAGTCATTTGTTACTTAAAAACATGGATTTTCTCAATGTTCAATTTTCGCTAAATTTGGCAAAATTTTAAGACAAGATAACTCCAAAATACCGAAGTAAAAGGTAGTTTAACTTTCCTACTGATAGCAATTGCGTCTTCTCCAGGGTACGGTTTTCTCAATATTTTTCATTTTCGATTTCTAACTAAAGATATTCTCCAATAATACTCAAAATTTGAAAAGAAAAGTAAATAAAATCACACTTTTTGACATTTTTCCTTATTATTTCGAAAAGTAAGCTCTATTTTTTAAAAAATTGAAAAAAAACGTCCCTAGGACAATTTGTCTTGTTTCTAAAAAATAACATAGAAATCATGAAAATTCAAATTGTTTTTGTTATGCTGTCTGAAAATTTTGGTTGGCCAAATCGTTGTTGTTTTTTTTTAGGTTATTTTTAAATATTTTTTTCTCCAAATCCGGAAAAAGTTTTACATTATCTGATGCCATCATAGGGTTCATCGTCCAATTTTCCTTTATAGAAATGATACTTTTACATACAATAATCAAATATTTGCAAAGTTTACACAACAATAATACGATACTCGGAAACTCAAGGTTCACACTCCCTTAACATCATCATGTTCTTGCAGCCATTACAAAAAAAAACTTTTTTTTGCTTTCCCTAACCCTTTTAGATGTAAAAGAGGGTTGTATTTCGACCTGATGATTCCTGGTCGGGATTATAGAACAGGGCCATAGCCAGGGGGGTGCGACGCACCCCAAAAAATGCCAAAGGTCCGCTTTATGATGTTGAAGGTCCGCTTTGTCATGCTGAAGGTCCGTTTTTTCCAAGTTGGAAGTTTTGTTGCTTGCTAAATTCTGTTGTTTTACCGGGTTGGGATGCAATGGTGTTAATAATGAATGATTAAGGCAGCTGTTAATCCATTGCATTACGCATGGCTGTTGTTATATACGGTTTTGTCACACGCGGGATGATGTCATGTTCATTGACCCCCCCCCCCTCTCGCACACCACCCCACCAACCCCCCCCCTCCCCATCCAACCCCCACCAACCCCCCGACCCGGTATTTGTTACAGAATTCGGAGCCGACGGTGTGAAAAATTTTGGTTGGCAACCAAATTGGTTTGTTGGTTTTATGCCCCAAAAGGTCCAATCCTCTGGCAACTCCACACCCGCCCCACAAATTCCTGGCTACGGGCCTGGTTAGAACCAAAACGTATTTTTAATTTCTGGAGTTTTTGCAAAATACCCGAACTAAGGTATAAAGACGTTGCTAAGGAAACAAACATGATTAAACTACGTTAATCCCGGGTTAATTAGCATTTTAGATTTTTCATGGTGGAAATGACTAAAAAAACTGCACAAAACAGAAATTAAGTTTATTTAGGGAAAATAAAAAACATTTTTGATTAGGATCTTTCTACCTTAAAAAATAAACTCCAAGGCTTTGATACCATTGACAACAACATTCTTCTTCACAAGCTTATCATTACGGTGTCCGTGGAGTAGCCTTGGAGTGGTTTCATGAGTTACCTTACTAACCGCTCACAATCAGTCAACGTACACTCCACCGCATCATCAATCAAACCTATCACAGTTGGCATCCCACAAGGCTCAATCCTTGGACCCCTACTCTTCATAATTTATGCACTTGGTCAAGTTCACGCAAACGTTATAACAGCCACAGCAAATTCAAAACAGCATTAACATTCAGGGTGATAGTATGTTTCAAAGACTTAACGGTCCAGGAGGGCGCTCTTACGTTTATCGAACGGTTACACAAGACTTGACTAAAGACTAGGCCTGGAACGAATATTATAAATCTTATAAATGGACGTTATTGGAAATTACACTATTTTGCGCGGGGTGAATCCACTAACCCCGACGGATTTTGTAGGGTAGGTCAATATTTTTTCCTTAATTTATCACGATATTACTAAGATATTTTGAACAAAGGTTTAAGAGATGATTTTTTAATGTCACGGGAACCGAGACGCCATAGTAAATGCATGTAGGTCAGTTTTCCCCAAATTAACCGGTTTGTTAAATCCAAATGAGCAGATCGTGTCCTAGCCCCCCCTGTTCATTTTTTATTCAGCGCAAGATGGAGGCAAATGTTTGGTAACATGGACCCTCGTGTTCAGACGGGGTCTGACACAGAATGAAGTCTCCTCCATTTGCCATTTTATCCTAGTATGATTCCTAGCCCGTTACGTAAAACCACATTCTTCCATTGTTGGTTCCTTTTAGTTAAATATTTCGCCTAAATTAGGTTCATTACATTTAAAACCTAAACAAGATCCGTCTTGTATCTAAAAATGTATGTTTGGAATTCACGGGGGTCTGGAAAATATGCGTGTGGTAACTTCTATCAACCTATTACTTAAAGGTCTCATGGCCCCGATCGCTAATAGCTCGTCCCCAATAGCCCCAGATTTTACCGGAAGTGGTCAGACATTTTTGGTATCAGAAGAAACTTTACTATTTTTCTCATTTGTCCTGTGAAATCGTATAGTCAAATGATTTGGTTTGGGAAATTATGAGCGACAATGTTCCCCATTTTGTCGACCAATATTAATGTTACAACATATCCTATGGGCTTACAAAATCACGTTTTACTCCTCCGCCTCAAAACGGATTGAAATTCGGCGCGAACTTTACAGATGTGTTTTGGAGTGAAGGCATATCTAACACCAAGATGACAACTTCATCTCCTTAAATCGGGCCATCCCCCTTTAATAAATAATTATTCCATTAATTGAACATATCGGAATTACATAAAACTCTGCTGAACAAGACAAATTACACATAGGCCTACTAAATTATGCAGTAAGTGGAGGCAAATACAAAATTAATAATAGAAAATGTTAACTGCTAAAGCATATATTAATATGTTGTTATAGAAGTTATAAAACACGTAAGTGGAGAAAGCAAATACAAAATTAATAATAGAACTAGTTTAGAAATATTGTTTTGTTGTTTTGGTGTGTATTCAATAGACACTATTTTTTATGTAAGGGCCGAAGGAGAAAAGAATGACATTATTTCTATGATGTGCACGTAAGTCGTCATGCATGGTTTTAGTGTCGTTTAAGGGGATCGTGTAGCCTTCACCGCATCACCAATTCGTTGCATTCATTTAGAATGTTTACCAACACATCGGTGATTGAAGCTGGTTGATTTGTTTTTGCCTAAATTAACAAATATTCGCCCTTTCTCTTAATTGCCTTCGCTTGTAATTTTATGTGTAAATGTATTTGATGTATATATGTATTTGATGTGCAAATGTATTTAATGTATGGTTGTGAAGATGACAATGAAATAAAACTGCAGAATAAAAAAATAACTTCCCCTCCGAAACCATTTCAGAATACTATTATACTTTTTGTTCTCAAACCCCGCGTCAAAATCACGAGATTTATGCTTTTCATTTATGCATTTCAAGTTATTGCCTCATTTAGTACGACCAATAAAAACATTAGGAATCCCACTTGAAATTATTTTGCGCTTCAAAAACCAAATCAATGAGAATCTTCAATCTTGTACAAATCTGAGGGCATTTATTTAAATGGATGAAGATATTGATTGCCTATAAAAAAAAAAATCAAAATTCCTGAGCAGTTTGAAAGATCTACACTGTTGCCCGGCTTTCCAGAAAAAAATAGATATTTATACAGGGAACATTTACTTAAACGCACGCTGTAGAAGTCAGTGATTTCGCCATGCACGTGTTTGGCCGATAACAGTTTTTAGTATAATTCTTTGCTTTCCTATTGTTCATTTTTGGAATTAAAAAATGCATCCTAATCTCCCCGTGTCCTTTCTACAATGTGAGTTAAAATAAACTGAGAAAATGAGCTAATGAAAATAAAATATTAACATCTACTCATTTGCTTGATAGTTTCTTGGAAAAAAATGTTTAAGGCCTATCTATGATTGTCGTTCAACACAATTACGGATCCCAGAGATCCACGTGCTTAAATCGTAGGCCTATGTAATATTATGGTATTGAAAGGCATAGGCCAATCTGAGGTCTATCATCACTTCGTCTAATTCCATTTCGCCTAATAACCACTTGGTCTAAACCGTTTCGTCTAAATCAGAGGGTGCTAGACAACATTAGGCTAATAACCAAATTAGTTCATTTTCACTTGATTTTCTTAATACCACATTGGATGGGGTCCTACAATTGGCATTTTGTCTAAAACCATTTTTCGGGGCTAATATCCATAATAGGCTCTAATTTTCCCACTTTGGGTTCTAATATCCCATTTGGGTTCTAACAACCCCCCATTGGAGGACTAATTAAAATGCAAACAAGTTGTCGGTATAAAACTTTTAGTCCCCTTAAAAAACCACTTTTGGTCTCTAAACCCCCAGCGTTTAGGGCGAAAGGATCAGTGGGGGTGCGGAAGGGACCAGGGAGGCCCGAAACCCCGCATGTTGGTTCACTTAACAAAAACAACCATTGTGGTTAATGGACCAGTGTGGGTTTCTACGAAAACAACAGGGTAGCGCTCGAAACCCCATTTTGTTCTAAAAACAACTCGTTCTTATATGAACCAGTTGATTCTAGAAAACCCATTTTTAGTCTCCTGTAAAACCGCCAAAAATAAAAGAAAGGATAGGAATTTATGGACAGTCAGTGAGGAAGCTAACGATAATCATCCAACTACTATGCACTACAGGACGCCGGGGTAACCAACTCAGAGGTCAGGGGGGGGACTTAAGGTTGCCATATGGGGTCCTATGCTCAACACAAACAAAAAGGGAATGCCCTGTATGCCCAAAAAGGGACCAAACCCAGCCCGGGCACACACAAGGACATGCCCTGGAAAACACGAAATTCTAAAGGAGATAAATAATCTCTACAGGGTGGGACTCAATAGAGCCCCCACATCGGTCGACCCAGCACAGAAAACTCGGAAGAAACTGGGTTCATGAACGTGGGTTGGGAATCCCCCTTGAACCCAGCGACAAGAGAGTTTTATTAAAAAAAAAGCGGTGGGTGTACTATATAGATGGTATCTGTTATATGGAGATCTGACCATAGCACATAAACCAGGCTTTTTATGCGAGTAAAAAACACACCCTGGCTGAGACATGTCCAATTTTGCCGCATGTGTTTGTTAAAAATAAGGGTGGTAAATTGCATGTGTTGGGAAATGTGTAAGGGTGGAATTGTAAATATGTGGAAGTGAAATGGGTACACAATGAAAAAATTGAGAGATGTAATATGATTATAGCACTTCTCTTAAAAAATAAATAAAAACAAGGGCTATCTTAGGCCCTCGGGAATATCCCTAGGAACACCCTCCCCGGACTATTTCTAAGGGAAATATATCTCATTTGACATCGGTATATTAATTGGTTGGTTTTCACAATGTAAATTTGTTCCCGGGGAGATGAGAAGGGAGGGGGGGACCAGGGGGCACTTCTAAAAAGGTGGATATGATGCTGGTGAACACGGAACTTACAAATGCACGCCAAACGAGTATTTCCACCGATTAAAAATATACCCTAAACAAGTATTTTGTTCAGTCTTTTGCTACCCTAAACAAGTAGCAATGCATGCGTCATAAATAAAAAACATACATTTTTTTTATTTTTTTTATTTTTTGCTTGCTTTACAATATTTATGTGGTTTTGGATCTCTCTGCTTAATGTGAGCTATTACATAACGTAAGTAGTACATCACAATACAGGGGTAAAAAACACTTTTTGCCCTATTTGCTGTTTTTGACACCCTAATCAATTGTACACGGTTACATCGCCTTGGAAAAAAGGACCTTTTTGTTTTTTTTACCGCGTTTTCTTGGTCACGTATCATATCCACCTTGAAAACAAGTGCCCCCCCCCCGAAAAGTTTTTAAAAGAACCCCCACGTTCCGGTTATTGCTTTTGTAAATTATAAAGGTTAAGAACTTCCGAACTCATGAAATCCAAAATTTAGACGTGTTATTGGTTATACGCGTAAACGAGAAATCTTGACGAAAACATTCTTATTTTTTTATAATTAGTAATTAGGTCACACCAGTAATAAACTTGAGAAACAGGTAAGTCCAGCCCCCACTGCAAATGAGGCCATTTTTTTTTGGTGACCCTCGGCCGAAGTATACCCTTAAAAACTGATGAGAAATGGCGAGAGAACCTGCTGGTTGCAAATCATGGTTGCTATTCAATATAAGTATAAAATTGTAGGAATATCAAAAAAGGTTGTCATTGATAGTTATTTGATCCGACAAAACCAATTTTAACCGTATTCTTACAGGGACACCTGACTGAAAAAGTGCTCTGACCTCGAGGGTCCACGGTGCAAGCTAGTCTTCACGGTCAGTAGCTAGAAAATGTGGGGATAACTACCATAATTCATGATTGATTGGGTAGGAGATTATGATGACCTTCAAGCAGAAGTTTAGGGCTTTAAGGTCTGAGATGTTCCATTGAGGAAGGAAAATGACGTTTTCAGCTCGGCCATTTGTACAGGAACGAATGGGAACAGCCTTTCGTGGTGTGAAAACCATATGAAGCAATATTTTGTACTTCAAAATCATTTGAGCTGAAGAAATCTTACAGTAAAGGTTATTCTTATTTTTTGCGCGACGAGGAACGAACAACCGCTATTACAAAAGGACTGTCGTAGAATGGACAAAATGTGCCCCAGAGATATGTGATATTCATGTTCCAAGCATAAGGAATTTAGTCAATGTCTCAACGGGGGGGGCACTGTCATCTTGGAGGTGACGGCATGTGAGGCTGTTAAGACCCACATTTTTCAGCCTCGCTGTCACAAAGACCCCATATATTTGCAAATTGTCACCCAAGACTCCATCATTTTTTTAAGTTACCAAACGTCACCCAAAGACCCCTATGTTGGGGAATATTTTCACTCAAAGACACCAATTTTGGGTGAATTTTTGCAAAAATGTTCTAAAAATTTTTGCAAATTTGTCACCCGAAAACCCCTGATTTTGGGGCATTTTGCGGGGTTCTCTCACCAAGAAAAGACCCCTATTGTAAGTCATCAGCAAACGAATGCCCATGGGATTTTGAAGCGCCAGCCTTACACCGTACCCATATCCATTTCATATGTGATTGCCCCCCCTCCCCTCGCCTCCCCCCCCCCACCCCCCCCGATCTCTCAGTGCTACCAATAATACATGTGAGTTTTGTTTGAAGATGAACAGAGTGGGCAAACTAAAAGTTTATAAACTAAGATATACCCTACTTTAAGCTCACACAATAGTGGTGAAACATTTGAAATAACTTTCTAGACTTTAATGGAGGGGTTAACATCTAGGCAAAAGCGAAAAGTGAATTTTTTTTTATTGCATTTTGACCATTTTATATTTTTTCGGCCGCTTCAAAACTTTCCTCCTTTTTTGAGTGGTTTTTTTTTAAAGATTTTACAATTGGAGCTAAAAATCTTAAATAATAATATAATGATTAGAAATAATAATGCGCCTAATAAAAAACAATTTGTAAAAGCAATGGCCGCGGTCTCTGAGACAAAATTGTTTTTGTGTGGTTTGTTTTGTTTTCTTAGACTATAATGCCCAGTCTGTTATGCATGAACTAAGTACCTGAATATTGGGGAGACGAACGAGATTTGTACTACGGGTATCTCCCACCCAACAACATTTTTTTTCAGGCAATGATCAACTTTGAAAAGAATAGGCTTTCAGAATTTAATATTTTGTAATAATTTGTATTTCTTTTTATCATTTTTAGCTTAGAAAAAGCTGTTTTAAAGAAAAAGTCTTTCAATATTAGTTCTTCTAGCCATTTTGGCCAACATATGCCAGTCAGATCTCGAATTCTGTGTTATATAACTTTATTTAGATAAGAAATAAGACGAAAAGAAAAAAGAATGCATCATACACCAAAATACCATTTTAACATGACAACATGACCAAACAATGTTCTGTGTTAATAAACAGATTTTGACAAGCATAAAAAATTATGAAAGTCAACCTTCATTCAACATATCACAATTATGTTTGAAATGTTGTGAAGGGCAAATGTTTAAAGCGAAATGAAAGGCTAATATAATGGCGATTCAACATATTATAAATACATTTTCTTTCAAAAATGAATGTCTTTCAGTCAAAAAAATTACAAATATTATTGATAGCAAAGTAAAACGTTTATAATATCTTCCGTATGATTGCAGCCATTTTGATCAAGCCCCGAGGAAAATTGAAATCAGAGGTATATAGTACATCGTGTGTCTTGAAATAAGTAGTCAATGAAGGACTAGTGAATGCATTAACCAAACCTTTTTCAGCTATATTCTGTTCAAGAATCCGCCCCAGTTTTTAATCGATCGTTACTACTTTTCCACTGGACACACTATATAATTACGATTTTCTGGACCAGGAGTGCCCTAGACAGTCCTTAGATGTCACCAATGGCGAGCATGGCGACCTCCAGGGCAACATGTATATACTCGATTCCATCTGATTATGTGACCCCCGGACCATCTTGCGGGAGGTGAAAAAATTCAATAGGCGCAGGGAACTCTGTTACCCCCCATCAGTTATTGTGAGGATGTAAGGCTTGAATACACTATGTGTGTTTCCACCATGAATGAAATTGTATTTAGTGGCAGGTGAGTAGGTTATATGACGGAGTGTCCTCCAAGATAATCCGGATGTGGCACGTGCATTTGATTCTTCTTTTTCCTTCTCAGACTTAATGAATAGGTCCAAAACTCCAGGGGGAACGAACGTATCAAACGCGATCGGACTATAGTTAATTCTGCAATAAGGCAATCTATATTGGTGCATAGATATATCTTTCAGACCGCAAAGACATCTTTTAAAAAACATACTTAAAGTAAAAATTCGCCTGTTAGGACACTTTAAGAAAAGCTAGGTAATGTATTAAAAGGTCTGAAATTCGGGAAATAAAAAATGCGCAACATGCAGTGTAATATGGTTGCCTTCTGTTTATAATGCATTAGACAAAATGAGGAGTTAGACGAAACGGGTTAGTAGACGAAATGGCATTATCGAAATGCGTTTTAGACAATCTGTGAATTATGACCAAGTGGGTTCAGTAGACGAAATGGAATGGACAATAGACGAAATGGTTTTAGACAACTTGATGATTAGGGACCAAATGAGCAATAGACGAACTGGGCATTAGACGAAATGATTTTAGACAATCTGATGATTATACCAAGTGGGTAGTAGACTAAATGGCATTGAGAAAGCGCAGTTAGTATCGATTGAGCTCAATGATTTGACATACGGCGGTGCGGAAAGTGTGAAGTCTGTGTCACAGATCCGAAAAATATTATCTAAATTAGTACTGCGCGAGAGATTAACGTTATCCATCCGTCATTGCGAATGCCCAGTGCAAATGAAAATAAATCTCAAATATCTCCGGAAAAAAAAAAAAACGTAAGGGTGGGTTCTTATTTGGAGATTTGCATCAGGAGGGTCCGTATGGTTTTGTTTTAAATATGGTACCGTAATGGGTCTGAACCTATAGCACCTAGCTTTTTTTCGGAGAAAATTGAACGTTTTATCGGGTACTCCGGTGCTCGCAAACACGGAGAAGTGAACACGCAATCGCTACGGGCAGCATCTTGGCCGAATCCCTTTCTCCCACAATGCATTCGGATATTCCAATGATTGGCACAAAAATGATCTTGACATTTTCTGGGATATTTTTATCAGCGGCAATGCTGATATGAAACGCATTTACTGCTCGCTAAACATTTCCATGTTAATTCCAATCGTGGGCAAATCTTTGACCAGTGCTGCAAGACTTTACTAATCTCTGCATGGAAACAACAAGGATCGCCAATTTATAATAATTGTATGGAATTTTTATAACATGGGTCTCGCATGCCTGCTGTTTATGTAATTTGCATGTGAAGATATCTTGTTTTTATGCTTACTGGTAATCCTTTTACCATTGTTGTATCTGATTTGGTTCATTCTGTATATGTTGTATGTAGAAGTTTACTCTCTGCAAATGGTTTCCTGTGACTAAAAAATCAATTTAACTTGGAAATGTCAGGACGATCTGGGTTTGGATTAGAATCTTTGACCAATTACATTGTAAATTGTAATGTAATAGTTGGGTATTTTGATCCAAATTCGGAGTGACCTCAATATTTAGAGAAATTTAGAGAATTTGCGTGTGTGTGTGTGTAGTAGGGTGGGTGTTGTGTAGTGTGTGTGGGTGTAGTGTGGTGGGTGTGGTGTGTGTGGTGTGTATGGGACCTTATGTATGTGTGTGGGGGAGGGTGTGTGGGTGGTTGTGCGTAGGTGTAGGTTGCTAAGCGAGAGTATGTGAGTAGTTTATTTGCCACGAAGCTCTTTGTCAGATACTTTACAAGTAAGCATGTTTTTAAGCGTTGACTTGATGCGAATCGGCCCGCTAACTACGCTTGAGGTTGTCATGCGCGTATTCTTGTAAGGGGTATCTTGGACAAATATCATTTTTTTAATAGATTGTTTTGATATGTGTTCCACTAAGTTGTATATAATGTATGGTTGTTGCTTTTAACGCCACCGTCACAATGACGGCGTGCCACTATTTATAAAGTGATGTGCAATAAATAAAATAATATAACTAAAATTAAATAAATCCAGTCTTGAGAATTTTCAAAGCTGGTTTCAATTTACGTTCACAGGCTCTATACGTAATTACCGTACCGCCGTAATTTGGACTGAGCAGCGGACACAGCACGGTTGTACAGGACCACAGGCTGTGAACTCATATATTTAGCACGTACAAAGCCATAAGCCATGGAACCGCTGGTTATAGCGCCCCCTGCGCAGTTGGGCGGAGGATAAACTGGTTATGATAATGACTGGGGTAAAGATTAGTAGACTAGCTGAAGGCCCACAAAATTGCTGTTGAGTGTAGCTACATGGCGAAAGTTATATCCAAAAATTCGCGATTTCCTTCATCTTTAAAAACAGGAAAAAAGAAAGAGAAAACAAAACTTATAGAATAAGCATAGGATTACTATCGTAGATTAGATTTTATCTTTCTTTAATAGCGTCATTTTGAACATGTAAATGTACCAATTTGGACCAATCTTACCAGGTTTATCATCAAGTCCACTAACATTTTGAACACTGCCTCAACATTGAGGGGACCAGTTCGGGACCGAGGCCTCACCCAGATCGGGGTGAGTTTCCTCTCACATCTTATAGACTCCCTGGTGACCAGGGCAAGCCAGACTCCAGGTCCCCGACTGCAGTATGAGTATGCATGGCAGGCCACTGATCGATTTTTAAAGTCCTTGACACTGATTCACTATGTCGACGGTAATTAAAAGCCGCGCGCTGTCTTTAACCGCTTGTGGCCCTGGGGTTCGAACATGTAAGAGAACAGGAGGAGTTTTAAATCCGGGTGTTATTCCCTGTCAACGGGGGTAGCCGGATTAACCTTACACAGATTCACAGCAACCGCCCTTACTCCTTCCTTCCATTCACACGATCAATGCATCCGTCATCCTCAACCAACCCCCCCCCAACCCATGTCTTGATTTGGACGTTCCCCCCTCCTCAAACCTACCACCTCGAACTCAAAAGCCCTTCTAACACATGCTTGTTATCCTTCCCAACACATGCAATACCAACGTACACGATTCGCCTTTGCCAAACGGTCTATGAATGGTCCACACGTTAGTCAATACGAATTTCAAGGAGCAAAAATGGTGATTGAGACACAAACTATCGGTTTTGTGCGTTTTTCGCTTGTTATCTGCGGGCATATATGCAAATAGATCATGCATTGTCCAAAAAAGCTGTTGAGTGCTCCCCTGGGAAGTGGGTCGCAATATATTGATACCCACGAAAGAGTACGGCATATTCAAGTTTGTTTTAGCAAAGCACTATCACCGAGTAGCCGACAAAATGACAATCACCCTGATGATCTTGTTGTTTGGCTGAAGTTCCGTGCGATATGATGGTTGGTTTTAGATATTCCTCTGCTACGTTTACGTGGTCGGATACGACGTGGATAATGTGATTTTTTTAACAAACCAACTAAAACGAGGTTGGTTTCCAAACCTAACTTCCGATTTGTGGTGTGTGAATTCGGCTGGCTCGGTTCTGACACTCCGCGTGATCCAAAATGTAGTATGATTTTATATTGCTAGACCTGTTGTCGCATAGCCGGGACCTAGCCGGGCATGTAAGCGTTTTAACGCCAGGCCCCGTCCCCATTGACGAGAATATACGGAGATTGTCACACCGAAGCCCGGGCTAGTAGGGGCCGGGACATAGCGGGGAGTACAAAAAGTGGCATTAACGAAATGCGGCAGTATGATTCTAGCTCACATGATTTGACATTACGGCGGTCCGAAAGTGTGTAGTCTGTGTCACAGACTCCGAAAATATTATCTAAATTAGTACTTAAACTGCGCGCAGAGTTTTATCAGTCCGTCATAGCGATGCCATGCCAATGAAACTAACTCTCAATATTCCGGAAAACGAGGGGTTCTATGGAGATTTTTGCATCAGAGGTCCACTATGTTTTGTTTTAAATATGTACCGTAATTGGGTCTTAACCTATAGAACCTAGCGAGAAAATTGAAACGTTTTTATTATCGGGTACTACTCCGGTGCTCGCAAACACGGAGAAGTGAACACGCATCGCTACACGGGCCGCATCTTGGCCGCATCCCTTTTCCCACAATGCATTTCGGTATTATTCCAATGATTGGCCCAAAATGTCTTGATGACAATTTTCTGGATATTTTTATCACGGCATGATGACATGAAACGTCATTTAATGCTCGATAACATATTCCATGATAATTACATCTTGGGTCAACATTTTTGACCAGTGCTTGGCAAGACTTTACCTAGCTTCTCTGCATGGAAAACCAGGATCGCAATTTATAATAATGTAAAGTAATTTTTTTATAACATGTTCTCGCATTGCCTGCCTGTTTATTGTAATTTGACATTGTGAATATCTTGTTTTTTAATGCTTACTTGGTAAATCCTTTTACAATTTGTTGTTTCTAGATTTTGTTCCATTCCTGTAATATGTTGTATGTAGAACTTTTTACTCTCTGCAAATGGTTTCCTGTGACTAAATCCCATTTATATAGAAATTGTTTCAGGACCGTCTGGGTTTGGATTAGAATCTTTGAATCAAGTTACATTGAATTTATGTATAGATTGGGTATTTTGATCCAAATTCGGATTGCCTCCATATTTAGAGAAATTTAAAATTTTGCACGTGTGTGTGTGGCTGTGGAGTAGGTTTGGGTGTGGTATGTGTGTGTGTGTGTGTAGTGTGTGTGTGGTGTGTGTGTGTGTGTGGTGTGGGCGTGTGTGTGTGTGTGTGTGTGTCTGGTCCTATGTGTTGGTGTGTGGGTGAGGGTGGTGTGGGTCATGGCGGAGGTGAGGTATGCTAGGGAGAGTCTTGAGTAGTTTATTTGCCACAAAAAGCTCTTTGTTCAGAAACCTTTTAGAGAGTAGCATGTTTAAACACTCTCTTCTGTACACAAAGGCAGCATTTTATAATACCTGCCACATGTTTTGATCGAGATCTCGATCACTTGAGACCAGTAAGTGTTAAGCGTGATGGATCTGCCCGCTAACCCCTCCGCTTAGTTTTTCATTCGCGTCCCTCTTTTACCAGGGTCATCTTGGACAAATATCATTTTTTGAATAGATTGTTTTGATATGTGTTCACTAAGTTGTATATACCTTTATGTTTGTATGCGTTTGAACACAGGACACAAGACAACCGTCACATGACGGGTGCCACTGTTATAAAAGTGATTTCAATAAATAATTAAAATATATAATAAATCAATAAATCCATCTTGAGAATTTCAAATGCTGGTTTTCAATTTACTTCACAGGCTATACGTACTTACCACCGTAACCGCCGTAATTTGACTTGGCAGGTGACACAGCACGGTGTAACAGTGACCACAGGCCTGTGAAACTCCTATATTTCGCACTACAAGCCATAAAGCCATGGACCGCTGTTATAACGCCGGCCCCTGCGCAGTATGGGGATAACATGGTTATGATAATGACTTGGGTAGACTAGTGAAAGTCCCACAAAATTGCTTGTGATTGTAACACATGGAAAGTTATATCCAAAAATTCGCGATTTCCTCATCTTAAAAACAGGAAAAAAGAAAAGAGAAAACAAAACTTATCAGATAAGCATAGCTTACTATCTTAGATTTAGATTTTATCTTCTTTAATAGCGTCATTGAACATGTAATGTTACAATTTGGACCACTCTTACCAGGTTCTCATCAAGTCCACTAACATTTGAACACTGCCCTCAACATTGAGGGACAGTCGGACCGAGGCCTCACCCAGACGGGGTGAGTTTCCTCTCCCTTATTATAAGACTCCCTGGTGACGCAGGCAGCCAGACTCCCAGGGTCCCCCGACTGCCGTATGAGTATGCAGTGCATGACCAATGATCGATTTAAAGTCCTTGACACTTGATCACCTATTGTCGACGGTAATAAAAGCCGCGCGCTGTCTTTAACCGCTTGTGGCCCTGGGGTCGAACATTTAGAGAACAGGAGGAAGTTTTAAATCCAGTTTTATCCCTGTCAACGGGGGTAGCCGGATTCACCTCACATTCACAGCAACCGCCCTTACTCCTTCCTTCCATTTCACCCGATTCAATGCATCCTCCATCCTCAACCCAACCCAACCCATGTCTTCTTTGGACGTCCCCCCCTCCTCAAACCTCCCACCTCGAACTCAAAAGCCCTTCTTAACACATGCTTGTTATCCTTCCTCAACACATGCACATACCAACGTACACTATTCGCCTTCGCCAACCGGTCTATGATGGTCCAAACGTAGTCAATACGATTTCAATGGAGCCAAAAATGGTGATTGCAGACTACAAAATATCTGTGTTTTGTGCACGTTTTTCGCTTTGTTATTTGCGGCATATATGCAATCGATCATGCATTTCCAACAAAGATGCTTGAGTGCCTCCCCCTGGGCAGGGTCGCAATATATTGATACCCACTGACAGAGTACGGCATATTCAAGTTTGTTTTAGCAAGTCACTATCACAGAGTAGGCCGACAAAATGACAATCACCATGATGATCTTGTTGTTTGGCTGAAGTTTCCGTTGGCAGATATAATGGGGTTTTAGATATTACTCTGCTACGTTTAGTGGTCGGATATCGACGTGGATAATGTGGATTTTTTTAACAAACCAACTAAACGAGGTTTGTTTCTCAAACATAACTTCCGATGTGGTGAAATTTCGGCTCGGTTCTGACACTCCGGTGATCCAAAATGTAGTATGATTTTATATAGCTAGACCTGTTGTTGCATAGCCGGGACTGAACCGGGATTGTACAGAGTTTTAAAGCAGTCCCCGTCCCCATTGGCCGAGAATATACGGAGATTGTCACACCGAAGCCCGGCTAGTAGGGGCCGGGACATAGCGGGGGATGTACAAAAAATGTAAGCCCGGCTACCCGGGATTTCATGCTACTTTAGCGGGGACAAAGGCGGGGGTGTCACGACAGCAAAATGTACATTCCCGGCTAAGTCCCCGCTAGTCCTGGGACTCCCAGGGCCGGGAATGAAATTGACAAGTGCATTACATGAATGACATCACCACCATCTCTAACACACTAAAACTAATCTTATTTGCAGATGACACAAACATTTTTCTCTCAAACCCTAACATTAATGCACTTTTTAAGAGTAATACCACCTAAATATCAGACATAGCTGGCATCGGTCAAAAAATAGATTTTGCTTTAAACTTTTGTGGTGGAAGGGGCTTGGGTGTAGTTTACCAAGGTGGCCTTTTTTCATACATATGTGACCCGTTGCCATGGCAACGGCCTTTAATGTGTTTTGGGCATTATTTAGCTATTTTAGGGTGAAAAAGCTGAAAAATGCCTGAAAAAGAATTAACAGAACCACCATGAATCTAAAAAAAAATCAAAATTTTATTGCATCATTACAAAGATACACTTTACATCAAAATATCAAAGTTACTCATGGGTAGTCTACTCATGGGAGGTTATTTAATACCATTTTTGAATCTGGCAAACACTGCAAGTTTTGCCACCTTGAAAAAGTGAGAAATTTAGACCTATGTTTGTAGAGCCACCACATATTGGCCATGGCACCAAGAATTTTTTTATTTGCGGTTGTGTACCACCAAGCTAGTGGTCGAAAGTATGGTACTTACGAAAGCTATTCCAGCCTGCTGAAACAATGACATCAAATTTTGGGTAATGCAAAGTCCCATATCGGCGGCACTTGCCATTTCAAGTACTGCATCCACAGGTAGTAGAAAAAAATAGACTCTCACTATATTTCCACTATATTCCCACTATGTCCCACTATATTTATTTTAGAATCCATTGCATATCGAAAAATAGCGTAAACTTCTGGAAAACGTGCGTACTTCAGTGTGTATTTGTTGTCCGATGATAACAGTGCTATTAATTTTGTTTGGATATGACGTCGAAGACCAGCAACGAGTCTCCTCTGGCGTACCGGCCCGCACGCTTATTGTGCACACACACTGTATTGCGTTTTGGGAAGAGATTACAATCATTTGACTGATGTTCGGACCTTTCCGATGTCAGTCCCGCACTTACCGAAGGTCGCTGCCGCGGTCAAAGCATGTGGTATGGCCCCCATTTTTGACACTGGGATTTAAATTTTGCCGATTTCTCTTTGTGCCGTAAAGGATCGTTAATAAACGAGTAGAAACTTGGGTAACAAGCCGTTATTGGTCCCTGTGATATCGGTTAAGTGGAGCCTATTTCTTGTAGAAATTATTCTTAATTTTTTGTTGCCTCCGGTCACCCATGTCACACGTTAGACCTGTTGGTTCTGACGGAATACTACTGCCCACCATCTCAAAGTTTGTTGCACCCGAGGGGCTACAACCAGAAATGTGGTACCATATCTACACACCACCTAGTACAGTAACATTTAACACAGTATTTAAAGATACTGAGTTTACAACGGCAAAGGGTGCTTAATGGCCTAGCCAATTTACACCTGAACTCGGCGATGTTCAACTTCAATTTCAAGAGATCTAATTTGTTTTTAAATTAATCGTGCGCACCCCTCACGTACGTCCGCATGCAAGCCTGTGTATCTCATGATTCATATGAGATTGTTGATGTTCAATTTTCACTCACCTATTCGGACAAATAGCGGACTTTCTTCGAGTTTTACTCATAATGCCTCCACAGAACGTATCGTAGATGAACTCGCAAGGACTCATGGGATTAGTATGGCACGCCACTGGCGAACTACGCTCTGTGTTTTTTTGCGCCGGGATTCTATCTTTCCTTGACAAGATGCAACCACACCCTCTGCGGAGATATCTAGAGCCAAAATTTGTTCCGGGCGCTCTCTTTTAACATAAATTGACTATATGCAATTTTATACGAAGGGGTTTCTTTCTTGCCATGCTTGTTTTTTTTTTTTTTTGGTGCGTGTTTGTGTAAATGCTTCGGAAGAGAAGTTTCTAGTACCGATTCTGTTTGTGCACCTGTCACTCATTGCTCTAGCTCACGCGATCAACGTGTGTGGGCCGTATTTCACAGAGACTAGTCAGACGATGGAAGCAAAGAATCACAAATTTAGCCGTCGTCATTGTTTTTATACAAAAAGCAGGGTTTTTCCAATTGTTAGGCCGATTAAAAATTATCCGAATCTTATAGCCCTCCCTCCTCACTTTTTGGGGCAAGGCTAAACTTTTTATTTTCCAATCCCTGAAATTTTCATGATTAGTTTATTTCTACTATTCTTTTTTTTTTTGTATGGGCTTGGCGGGCATCGCCTGCCTTGTTGGAAACAATATTGTTGTTCTCGGTGGTGTGGCTTGTTTACCATGTGTACGATACGACTTTAACCAAACCTCGTGATTTATGCTTCCGGTTTCTAAATTGGACTTCATTGCTGCTTTGAGAACGATCGCTCTGTCCTATTTCTTCTCAAATGAACACTATTGGGATATCAAATGTGAAAAACTAATGGTATGTACAGTAATGTACGCATTGCAAGAATTCACATGAGTGCATGTTGAGTGCGTATTGGGCGTATTTTTTTGTCTCGGTAACCTTGCAAATTTGTGTCATTAAATACCGTATGTCACTTTAATACAAGTTACTGGAAATGAGAATCAGCTGTTCGATAATGTCCAGTGCTAATATACATGGATTCGAATGTCCCTAGTTACTAGGATACACCACCAAGTAAATCCGCGGCCGAAGCAAGTTTCAACTCAGTTAGGAACGATCAGAAAAAATAAAAATTTATCAACAAAACTCAACAAAGAATGGTTGGTAAGAAGAATATATAAATTTGTCATTAAGTAGGAGAGGTTTTTTACTTAACTAGACTAGAATAACAAAGTTATGTGAAATGTGTGCCGTTAAAAGACTTCTTTTTCAGCACCGGATGACTTAAAACTTGTGACCACTAGCTGGCACTGCAAACTGAACTATTGGGCTCAACTGAAAGCTGGGCTGTGTGTTTTGTGCAAGATAATCAATAGTTTTGCGTGCAAGAGTGACCCGGAACCACAATGACAAGGATTTGTCAACACAATGGTGGCCTTTCTTTGGCCTGGTCAGTGAACAGAGTCCAACAACATAAAATTGGACCCAATTAGGGTGTTAAGTGAATTGTATAGATTCATCCAGAAATTCTTGAACCTAGCAACAACACAAAAACACTACTCAAGTTGAAATAGAGCTGAATGAATGTCGCCACCAACGGCAGGGTGGTCTGCTTGTTCCTACTCAAGTTGCATACTGCATCATCACATCAGCAATGAATGAATGATTCAGGCCATGGCAATTCAGAACTCACCTCTTTTCTAAAGAACCCAAATTTTTCTGCACATTGGTAGCAGTGACCATCCATAATCACGTTACATAGAATAAGATTTATAAGTGCATTTACTGACAAATGACTTCGTCCTCAACTGAGCGCCCCGGACTGAAGAGTGTGTGATTTTTGTTTTTGTTTTGATTATGCTTCTGCACACGACCCCGGAAGTACTTCGCAAACCGGGCCGTTCATACTTTCAGTATTAACTAAAAAATATTTTAAAAATTAAAATGTTATTTTCTTCCTTATTTAAGGCTACCAAAGCAACAGTCATATTTATGCATATGTTTTCATTATTTTAAAAATAGTTAACTTTATTTTCTTGCATAATCTAGATGTGGTAAAAAAATTTACAAATATAAATATAGGAGATTAAAAATGATCGCCCAATTGGGTCCTGTTTTGATACGTATTAATACGCCCAAAATAGGGCGCGTTTTTAAGAATTCTTTTTCGGCCTATGATCCTGTGCTGGTTGTTATGGTTCTGGTTTGGGCGCTACGATTAGTAGGTGACTTTGTGTATGCATTGATCAGGGAACATTACGGAGCGTATTTTCCAGTTCTTCAAGCGATATTTTATCTTGAGTTCAAGTCGAGAAGTTAAGAGTTAGACAGGTACGAATTCCGCAAAGTTTGAGAAGACGCTATAATATATATTAAACTTCAAAGTTCTTGTCCACTGTGAGAGACACACTTTGTTCCAAAATACCAGATTTGAATGTCCTGAGACATGTGTTGGTTTGAAAACTGGTCTGACGCCTCAGCCGTCCAGGACTATACTCAGCCTGTCAGTCCGCCTGATATAAACATCAGTCGGACTGGGCTTTTAAAGACACTATCAGTGATTTAAAACTATTTGCAATTTGCAGGAAGGAATAGACTTCAAAGTGAAGGATAGTCTGTAGGATTCCCATAAGTACCTGTTACAGCTTGTTTGTAGAATTAACAGAGAAAAAGGAAAGAAGAAAGAAGAGAAAGAAAACGGCACCAAGTGTTCCAAGATAGATTCTCCATTCATTACGTGGTTGGTAGTAAGTGTCGTTCGGACAGTAAATGGACTCAAATCTCCGATTCTGTCCCTTATTAGGTGCTTCTGGTATTATCATTTGAAGGGTAGGTTTAGGCTACCTGTACTTGTTACCAACATGCAAAAATCTGAGTTTTGATGATTTTTTCGATGTGCTGATTTAGCAATCCACTGATGTTCTTTAAAGGTCCATGGACACGGCTGAGTAGGCATTTCTTAATTTCGTACATTTTCGTACCTCAAACAGTTCTGATTCTATCGAAACAAAGATTTTTAAGTGAAACATCGGGAAGTGTTAAATTTCAAGGATAAATTACCCTTAACTAAAGGGCCTTCTCATGTTTCGCGACACGTACTCAAGTGCTGGAGTTGGTTGAACCCGTTAAGACGTCCAGAGTAGTAACAAGTTTTGTTGTAAAAAAGCTCAATGTGGGGCTAAACGCACCGCACCCTTCCGATATCTCTCTTTGTCGGTTCTTTGTTCGGGAACTTGAATAAAGCTATTCTGTTCTGATTTCTCCTTTGTCGGTAACGTCGCACTGGTGACACAGTCGACAATTACAGACGATATTAGCGTAATTTTAAGGCAAGCTAAACCCAAGAAAATTTATATGCATATGATACAACACGTACAACCGCATTTACCGTGAGAAGTCAACTGTGTACGTATGCAAGAAACCTGGGCCACGCGCAAGTCCGTTCCACGATGACCGATCATGACGCGTTACGCGTACCGCGTATTTGTTACCCGGGCGTCACTTCCGGGTCACGCTGCCCAGCGCGTAATCACTTTCGTTTGGAATTTACTTGAAGCTGGTCCAAAACACAGATATTACGCCCAATGTTATCAAATATACGGTTTCTCAATTACTGCGTCATGCAGATTTTACATTGAAACCAATACATACTATGAATGAAACCATTTTTTGGTGGATTATAAGTCTGTTTTAAAAGCATGTCCATGGACCTTTAAGGGTTATTCGCTCGTGGCGAAAGAGGAACTCTCAGACGAAAATCTCTAATATTAACAAATGCATGGCAATATTTGTACCACCTGTGCGATCTTCTTTGTATTCCTCTCACCTTTTGTATCTAAGTCAACCGGCACTGGAAGTATAATAATATATTAACAAATTTTGTGCACGCAAATTCCCGAGTCGAGATGATCAAAACGTTTTTGTTGTTGGTTTGTTGCAAATTCTCCAGTGTTGCTAACAAAAAGTCAGTTAGGCGGACAAGCGCCGGCAGTATGTAGTAGTTCGGTACCGCAACCCTAATTGTTTCCCCATAGGTCTACATTGGGTTGCCGGGAAATTAGTGGTCGATCAAGTCCCCTTTACGAAGCCGATTTTTCGTAACGGGAACAATGGACAACTTATGTGCTACTCAAAATCCTTTTTAGAACGAAGTTTACAGTTTCCTAAACGTCCCAGCGACAGTAGTGAAGACACAATAGTACGCAATCTATGATAGTAAACTATGTGGAATGTTAGGTGTAAACCATGCCGAAAATGCCATGAAATACTTACCAAGGTACCGACATCGGCTGCAATCTCACGTTGATCAAATTGGTCGCTGCTGCTTTCGTTTACCATCCGGGTTTTGCTGTCAAAATTGCATTTGAATGTTGCGCATATGCAATCGTATTGTTGTTACAACCAGGCACGTTGGCACAGGACAGTGGCGCTAACCAGGTGCCGCATTGGAAAATACATTTTTTTTTAAACAGAAATTTGCTCAAGATACACATTCTAAATTCTTTGAGTCTTAAGGAGACTCAATTACTGAAAATCGTTTACTGATAAATGACATGCGTCTAGGTCCAGAAGATTTACAGGTGTGAGCTAGACTGCTCACCTGTGATGATGTCATTGTTTTAGCACAGCGAGTTGATGGTGTCGTGTAATATGATGTCCCATGACTGTGTGTGGCAATATCGCCAATCACCTAAGCTCCAAAAGAGCTGTGAACGAACGTGAAAATTGAAAAACGGGGATCGGCGGCCTGTCGCACAGCCGATACGCCATATCACCTGACCTCCCACAGGTCGTGGCAATGGAGCGTCTGTTGATAGATACCCTCGTGAGATGTAAACACATGGACGCGCTGCGATAGAATCCTGGATAGAAGCGGCTGAAAATTGCGAGGTGTTACTTCAAACGTGAGTAATCGCCTTGATATTACAGACCCCAAAGTGCCTTAGTTAAACATTAATCACTGTAGTACTGCTCAATGGGGCATATGTGTGACCAAACGTCGCATGCATAATGCTTCTGGAAATGTACCCCAATAGCTTTTTCGCGGGATCCCCATATTTGCCGCAAACCCATGTAGACCTATGGGGATTACAATTAGGGTTGCAGGTACCGAAAACTGCGGGCTATGGGATTCCCGGCGAAAAAGCTTCGGACAAAAGAGCTTATTGTACATTTCCAGAAGGCAATTCTGCATGCAGACGTTTGTCAACACATTGTCCCATTGAGCGTACGACAGGGATTAATGTTAAACTAAGGCACTTTGCAGTCGAGAATATCAATGCGATTACTCACGCTTGAAGGAAAAACTCGGAAATTTTTCAGTTCTATCCAGGATTCTATCGAAGCAGCGGCCATGTGTTTTCATCTCCCGAGAGGTGGTTTAAAAAAAAAAAAATCTTAATAAAACAGACGCTCTTTGGCCACTGACCTGTGGAGAGGTCAGATCACCATATGGCGTACGACTGTGACAGGCCGCCTGACCCGTGTTCAATTTTCACGTTCGTTCCAACATGCTCTTTTGGAGCTTAGGTGATGCGAATATTGCGATACACAGCCGGGACATCATGATGAAACGGTCACCAATCAATCGACTGTGCTAAAGACAATGACATCACAGCTTAGCAGTCTAGCTCCACAAGTGTGAAAATCATTCTGTACACTAGACCGCAGTGAATTTTATCAGTAAAAAAAGATTTTCAATTAATTGAGTCTTACGTTAAGACTTAAAGAATTTAGAATAATGGGTACTCTAATTGTTCAAATTTCTGTTTGAACAAAAAAAGTATTTCACAATGGCGGCGCCTGGGTTAGCGACACTTCACTGTGCCAACGTGCCGGGATGTAAAACAATACGATGTGGCTATGCGCACATCAAATTGCAAATTGGGACAGCAAAATCCCGGCTGGTAAACGAAAGCAGCAGCAACCACATTGATCAACTTGAGACTGAAGCGTGTGTCCGTACCTTGGGTACAGTATTTCATGATGTTCGGCCATGGTTATACCCTAACAATTCACATAGTTACCTATTCATAGAATTGCTATTGTGGCTTCACTACTGTCGCTGGAGACGGTTAGGGGAAACTGTAAGTACGTTCTAAAAAGGAAATTTGAAGAGCCATAAAGTGGTCCATTGGTTCCCGTTAAGAAAAATATGGCTTCGTAAAGGGTTACTTGACGACCACTACGCGGCAGTGGTGGGGAAAATGTAGCCCAATCATTGGTTTCTATTGTGACAAAAAACACAGCTCCACCGAGTACTGCCGAAAATGGCGCTTTGAGCGCACTAATTTGATAGTCAAAAGCAGCCCAATTGGGCGTGTAAAGCGTCTTAGCAACCTCAAACGCTGCGGCAAACAGGGGTGATCTTAGCTGAGTCTCTCCATCGTTTGACATATAACGCACGGAAGGTATGTTGTGCTGTGAGCAAGCGCGATGGATTGTGTTGCAAAGAGGCCTGCATAATGTGACGTCAGGCTTATCGACGATAAACAAAATGTCCGTCGTGTCTGCAATATTGTTGAGATTTCTTACTGCTCAAACTTCAAGACATTTACACTACCACGAGTCCCCGAAAAAATAATTCTAAGGACTTTTTAACCCAGTGGAGAGTCCATATGTTGCACCAAAGGATAAATTTGAAGGTAATGTCCTCAAAATGTTGGGTAAAATGACTTTCTAAATTTTAGAAATTCCTCACATGATTGCCATAGCGTACGAAAGTGGCGAGACTAAGCTAGTCCAGGACTGAGCCTACACTACACGTGTCCAGTCGACACACTACACACGTTCAATTTCCCTCATTTCATCAGAGATGCAGTTTGTAAAACAATGCTTCAAATGGCATATTCATGATATTGAACAGCATTTTTCTTAAACCCTAACCAGGACCGGGTCGTTTGGCCGGCCGACGGCCCAAATGCAACTAAGGCAATCTATTTTTCTTTTAACGGCCCAGATGGCAACGAGAGCCACAGTTTGCGTTTCATTGCATCTCGGTCGTTTTCCCGGCACAGGAATAAGTAGCGTACGGTCAATAAAACGGCCCAATTGCAAACGAAAACTCGCGCCATTTTCCCGGAAGACGGCCCAATGCAACGAAAAACATCGCGTCATTTTTCCCGGAAGACGGCCCAGATGCAACGAAAACTCGCGGCCATTTACACCGAAAGACGTCCCAGATGCAACGAGAAACATAGCGTGAAAATGCATAAAAAAAGGGTAAACTAAATAAATAAATAATAATGGATACGTACTGCAACACTGATCTGCATGAAATTGTGTAGCTTAGAGTTTCGCCAGTCGTGAGTGGCGCTATTACAGCTACATCATAGTCCGTGCATGGCGCTATTATGCTACGTCATGCTCCCGGTTTTACGTCTGAATACGTTTATGCATACTTAATACCCAAATCTTACCGAAATGGTGGCCGTCTATCACCAATCGAAATGTCTATGGGCATTTGTAACATGTTCATCACCCGCCTGATGAAAAGCATTGGCGCCTCTTCGCCGTCGAAATGCAGTGAAAAGCATCGCTCATTTCCCAGTCAATAACGGCCCATGCAACGAAAAACATCGCGTCATTTTCCGGAAGACGGCCCGAATGCAACGAAAAACATTGCGTCATTTTCCGGAAGACGGCGCCCAGGTGCAACGAAAAACATCGCTTCATTTTTCCGGTAAGACGGCCCGAATGCAATGAGAGCATGAGATCCATTGCGCAACCAAAAATAGTTGTTGACGGCCCAGATGCAACAAAAGCATTTTCCGACCGGTACCTACCCCCCCACGTTTTTTCGTTGCCCTCCATTTTCCTCTCGCCGCGGTTAGGGTTAGTCAGAAAAATTATGGCAAAAGTGTAGTTTAGGAGGACCCTACATGGGTTACTGGTTAAATACTAAATCACCCCAAAATCGATCCACTCACCTTCGCTTCAAGTTCAAGCCTTCAGAAAACCCTCTTCTAAATATCCAATAAGGTTTATCGTAGAAGATAGAAACCGCAAAGGATCATGGTGCCGAAAAAGGGGCCAAGAGCACCACACACGTCGATGGTCATCATTTGTTTCCGTGCACTGTCAATGATGAATCTCAGCAAGAGTAGAACCACAAGTATTGGGAATTGTTTTCAATTATGTTTAAGTTACTGATGATCAATATCTACCCGGTTGTGTGTCCTGAATGGATATACAGTAATTCTTTGTTTTTTATAAAAGTACAACAATTATCCCCTCTCAAAAATTAACCAGAAAATTTCAACTTTCGTCAGCTCTATCGAAAGATGTAGCGTGCAGTCGCCAATGGAGTTGACTATACCTGAAACCCAAATTCTCCCAGTTTACATTGAACATCACAAATTTCAGTCATTAACGTATAATGAAGCAGCCGGCTATTATTACAAATTTCACACATTTGATATTTGAGTTTTCTTATTAAATATAGTTTAAGAAAGATACCTTTTCGTGGAACGACGCTCTGAGATACAACCGGACAACGGAGGAGGCAAACTTGTTCATCGATTCCACTGACCGCTTGAATCACACGGCCCACCATCGCTCATCGCACTGGAAAACGTTAGACCTATCAACCTACGTACGTTTTCATAACTGTAATTTCGATTCACCATAATCAAATAATGGCTATTTTTTTTTTTTGGT